>CAXIVM010001550.1:0-28449 GCA_964035705.1 Porites rus | reverse complement strand
CGTGGTTAGAAGACCCTCTAGATAGTGTGAAACCCTCTTGGTTGAGTGGTTAATTGACTGATCATCTTTATGGACGCTGGAGGAGAGGTCTTGTACAGATTGGCGGTCTTGCTCGTCTGACTTGGCTTTGCTTGATGTAGGTATTGCTGGTTGATTGAATTGTTTGATTTGATTGGTTTTCCTGACCGAGTTCCTGACTACGTCATGCGCTCATTGATGGAGGGTTTGCGGGGTTATCGTCTTCAGAGTGGGCAGCTCCCTGCGTGAAGGGCCAAAGAATAGTTCTTCGCATCAATAGCCTGTCACCTGGGGCCTGGTTCATCTAACATCCAAGATTTCATTTGGGTTCTCTGAATTTGCCACCAAAAAGGAATCCAGAATTGGAACAGCAGAATTCAAAACACTGCAAACTGTGTGACTATGATGAATACCTGAGTTCACTTGCAAATGGATTTATCCTGTAAGGTCACATCTTTTGTGTCGAAGAGCCTCCCACGTCTGTTCAGCGCTGCTGGGATAATTGATGATAATTGTGCGTGTAGGTCTCCACACAATATATAACTGCTCAAGAAATTGGTACAACGACGATGTGCAAAAGGACAAAATGTTGAAAGTACGTGATTCTCCTCTACATCTCATGCGCGAGCCTCCTCTACCTTTCCAGCAGCTTCTGGATCCACGGCTTCTGAATCCGCAGCAGCTTCGGGCTCGTCCTGATCCTCGAAGGGATTTGCACCAGACTCTGGTGCGGGCTCCTGCTACGAAGTCATTTGGAAAGTGACATAATAACAAATGTGGCATGGTCAAAAGCCAACTTTCTGCGCAAGAAAGGCATGGCCGCCAACACTTTCCGAGGCCAAGCTAGTCTTCTTTTGGATATATGTCTTTTGGCAAACCACGGGCGTTTCACTTACTCTGGTTCTGCATCATCGAGAACTGCACCCCTGATGGTTCAGGTTCCAGTAGTTGAGTTCTTTCTACCTATATTCCTGGGCCTATCAGTCGACAAATGGAAGCCCAGTTGGCGGTGTTGTGAGGGGCAGCGGGTTGCAAAATCTGCAAATGCCCTCACAAAAGGGAAATATATAAACAATCTCCCAAAATCTGGAGGAAAGTTGTCTTTGAACCCGGTTCGCACCAGCTCACTTGTTTCTTCTGCCCTGGATCCTCCTCTTGTGCAAAGGGGTTGGAAGGCGCAGCATCAGCAACTGACGCTTCCTCCTGGATGAGAGGATGGAAACACCAAGAAGCCAAGGAAATCAAGAAAATAAGATGGGAAGAAAAAAGAAAACAGGTAGTTTGCAGACTGAGTGGATCACAACTCGAATATCGAAACGTATCGAAATGTTCACTTTGAAGTTGCCTTTTCGCATCTGGCAGGGTCTACAAATCACCACGAAAAAATGACGTCAAATCAAAGCCAAAGCAAATCACCCGCATGGTCAAAATCATTAAAAATCATTGAGTGTCACCACGCTCAAACCAGCACAGCCCAACAAATGGATTAATCAAACCACCACCTCATCACCGCACATCGCCTACAGACATCACTACAATTCACCACAAACCACAAGCCTCCTCACCGGCAAAAGAAGCAACAGCAAAAAACACTTGCGGCTCTTCATTCCAAACAAAGTCCTCCTTCCCTCAACTCAGCCTCTGTGCTTCTTGCAAACAAGCAGGCATTCCAAAGCTTGTGGAAAGAAATTAGAGCAATCCAAATAAAACCATCTATCAGCCAAACACCGTGACGCTTACTGGTTTGGTCCAGCACCAGCATCTCTGTCGGACATACGTAGTCTGACATGTCGTTCCGCAAGGCTCTGCAATCGTTACCTTCCTGTTCGACCGCTAGGAATAACAGTTGAATCTCTCACAAACTTAACATCCTTGTGGACATTCTTGAAAAAAAAAGTCTGTCATCTGACCCTGCGAACTGATCCGTTTGAGTCATTTGAACTCATCCCCGACGATTGCGCTTGGGATTGCAGGATATTCATCATTGCAAACAAATCGGAATCATAACCAAATGGCAAATAGCCTTTCAATGCTGTTCCACTTTTCACCACATGCCTAGAACACGGATTACGGCTTGCATGGCCCCGCACGAAAACGTCGACACCAAAACCGCTCGTCCTCAGCGAATGGGTTCGCCATTAGGCGATCATGGCGTGCCGAGGCGCGAGACAAACAGGGCCGACACCGGCGGAGTTCCAATATGTTCCAAAGGAATGTAAAGGACTCAGGTGACTTCGAGATCTGCTCAGGTGACTCAGATCTTTGCCAAGTATTGCTAAGGCATCTGCGTAGTACACTTACAGAAGGAATGGTTTGCACTCATCAGTGGCTCATGCTGGCTCAGTAGCTGGCAGCTACGAGTACTGTTTTGCAGTTACCTGAGATCGACCCGTCATGGCATTGTCATGGATGCCGGGATAGATGGCGTTGACCAAGTGAACAACCCTCAGAAACAGCGTGGCTCTTGAGTTAGGGCTTGACAGCTGAAGAATTTGGCTCGAGCAGTTCAAATGGTGTCCGCAAGACAGTTCCAATGGCGGCAATGGAGTGAAGGAGACCAGTGACACTGCGAGTGGCACCAGGTGGCAGTGCTTTCTCCGCTTTCTGTTCCCTCACTCCGCACTCTTTTTCACATGGGCCATCATTAGCATATCCTCCGACGAATTAAGAGATACATCCTAGATGGCTTGCCCTAGGTGGTTTGGTGGTGCAAGGACTGGGTCATCTCGGCCATCTGGGATGTGCTGCTGTCAAAAGCCTTCCACACAGGCCCCATCGCAGCCAAACCCCCTTCAAGCATGACAGTCCAATCAAAAGTACAGACCTGCGCTTTGGAGATGCATCATGGTGTTGAAGAGTCGTTCAAGCAGGAAAAGGCTATGCAGCCAGTAGAAAGCAACTGCGACTCGACAGAAATCAAAAAAAATGTTTAAAACTACTGGGCGGCAAAATGTCCTTCAGAGTGATCTTCCCAACGACGAACTGTGGCTAACTGTTAGCAGCTAACTATCAGCAGGATACAATACCAAGTTCAACCAAAAAAACTGTAACAATAAATCCACACATAGTCCATGAGAACCAACTACGAACTTGCTTCCAAGTGAGAATTATCCTTCTAAGCCACCCGAGGGATGTACACCAGGTCCTTTCTATCAGTCCTTCCAGAACGGCTGTCTGCTGCGAAGCGGGATCAAATCTATAAGAGGATGCATGCCGCATGACTGCAATCACTCAGAACTCACACTTGGCTAGAAGTGCAATTGCTATGTTCACACTAAGACCTGCAAAAGCCACTAGTGCTACTGCCCTGCTGAAGAAAGCGCTGAACTAAAGAGCATGGGAAAACCAAGATGTCATCCACAATCATCCACAATCCCTACATTGAAATCTCAAATGATTAAAATCGCACAGCACCTGTGTGTCCTGAACGTTCAGGGGATCAAAATCCAATCCATGGAACTAACAAATGGGAACTCAATGAAACCCTTCTTCTGGTCTCAGCAAGACAGTTCCTACCTTAATTAAATCGAATTACTCAGATGCACCGTGCGATGTGTTCACCAGCCGCTCTTTTCTTATCGCCTGCAAGGATGCCACGAGTGTTCCTACCAAGTGTCCTTGCAACTGCTCCAAATGTGGTCCATTACATTCGCAAAGGGACTCATGCCACTAACATGTCTAGAAGTACGAGTGCGTGGGGGACGCACCTAGCCTGTGTGCTCCTAACTATGATTAGTTATGCTGACGATGCCGCTTGTTACACGGTCCCTCAGAAAAATTGATTTATCAATCTCTTGGCCGCCTTAGCCTGTGAGTACTCCGTCCTCCAAAAACTGGTCATTTGGGGAGGTAATGCATCCACCACTCTTCCACGTGGCACATGGCGCGCCTGTCCCCGGCCATGGAGCTCTGGATTCGAGACCAACCCTCCGCATGGCCACGGAGGAAAGGGAAAATCTCGCTCTGGGAATTCATGGCCAAAGGTTGCTCCATTTGAAAATCCGGCCATCAAACCAATCTTTCAGATCTAGGCATGAGACAGCAGTGATTAGTGTTTTGGTTCAAATCTAATCACTACGGTTCCCACTTGTCTCAGAGAGCATTCCAGGATCTATGAACTGACTAGAGTTGCTCGTTGCATTGAACTATATAATCGGATTACTACTGGTATCTGCAATGAACTTCCCAGGTCAGAGCTCCCAGTTGGTCTTCTACATATTCATCCCAGGTCCTCCAACCCCTGTTTCCAACCCCTGTACGGCGCACAGAATCGTGGAGATATCCAGGGCCGGAAAGGCCAGCGGCCTGGGATCGGCATGACTTGTGGTTGAGCCACGGTTTGAGACGGGAACCAGGACCACCAAACTCAGTACGACTCCACAAGAGATGGGGCTTGGTCGCCACTTTCTTACAGAGCTGCTACTCAAGATGCACTGCACAATGAGGCAAAAGCATGGGGGAATGCTCACTCCGTGGCAGTGTCAGGCAACTTACAAATTACTATTGGACAATTAACTCTGGCTAGCCATTCCCATTCACTCTCCTGGCAAGAGTGGACCACAGTGAACTTGGAGAGTGTGCTCTCCCATGCCGAGAGCCTTTTGCGGCATACAAAAATGTTCATGAGATTTTGAGCAAGGCCACGACCTTGCTGAGTGATCTTCCAAAGATGCAGATTGGTCAAAGTGCTTTGAGTGGCAAAGGGACTAGGTGCCACAACCCAGGCATGGGATTCCAACAAAACAATGTTGCAAATCTGAGATTCACCCAGAAGTCTGCAGATGATGGGTTGCCCCTACCTCCGTGTCTGAGGTCCTGACTTGGTCTACGCCTGTGCAGCTAAATGAGCATTGGCAAGAGTGGATAGCCTCAGCGCTTGCAGGCATGAAGAAAAATCAGCTAATGTACAAGAGGTGCAAGAGTTGCTGCTTTATAGAATCTGTGTCATGCTTACAGCTTACATATGTAACATATACCTCGTATATCCTCGTATGATATATACCTCGTATGATACGTACATTGGCTATCATTGGCTTCACAAAGGGTGGTGAGAGTGCGGAGATGATCTCTCTCGAATTGGTACTGTAGGGCAACATCATTGGCTGCCATCTGCAACCTTCCATCAACCCTATCCCCTTCCTCAGGGCCTAGACATCCACTATGGGCAGGGAGAGCCATCAAACCTAGCAACTGGAGCGCAACCAGTCCGCTTTCAGCGAATCATCAAAACCCTCTTGAAGTGCTTGCGAAGGTACTGGAGACATGGAATGAAGATTCTTCTGAGCTTTCTTCTGAACTTGCAGTGGCCAAGTCAAGTATCAACTACAATACGTTCGCAGGAATGACCTCTTCTAGGGTCCCTTTGGCAGACTGCAGCCTTGGAAGGGATCCAAGGTTACCTACGTTCAGGCCCTTTCTGGGTCTGGGATGTGGGATGATCTGCTGAAAATGTGTGTTTGGCAGGTACACAAGGTGATCTTCTGACCTGCAGAGCTCAACCCGGCTTCCGAGAACCCGCCTGCCCTCGAAGTCCGGCTGAGCAAACCTCCTGAGACCAAACAGCAAAATCCTCTTCGAGTGTCCACAGGAGTTGGACAAAACTCATGCTTTGGGTCGTCCTAACACGAGAGTGGGGGCGGAAAGTGCAGGGCTGAATGTAGTTTCAAATCTAGGTTGCCCTACGGTAGGCTAAAGGTGTTGAAGCACCCGACAAGGAGGTGGTTGTAGGGTTTCAGTCTGGTGATTTTTGTGTCCAATATCTCATGCCAGCTCCACTCCTACCTGGCCCTCACTATTCAAGGACGCTAAGAGGGGCTCCTGGCCTTACTACTAGGAGCAAGAAGCTACTAGGGGCTCCTGGCATCGCTACGAACGGAGCGACGCCAACTGTTCCACACGGCTTTTCAGCTCCACCCACCTCCACGCCGCGGCATGTGACCTTCATAGGCGATGAGAGGTGGCCTGTGCGACGGAATATCTAGGTGGACCTTGTTTCTACTAGCGTCCTTGTTACTACTAGTAAGGCACTTGTTACTACTAGCGTGGCACTTGTTTCTACTAGCGTGGCACCTCTACCTGTGGATTCTCATAGATCTGTTCCCGCAGCTTGCCCGGTGCCGCAGGTGGATCACTCCATATCTTCTTGTCTTGATGCAACTGCTGCAAGTGCCTCCACCCACCTCCTACATCACAGCTTGATACAGCTTGTACATTCCGCTGTCCTAATTGATCGGGGAGCACCCCAATGGACTCAGCTAACCTTGAGCTACCCGGGGATATGTTGTGCCTTCTGGTGAAAGAACTTCTAAGGAAAACCGAGGAACCCGAGGCCATCGCCACTAGGTTGGAGTAGGTTGGGCGGCAGAGCGGCCTTTAAAAAACGTCCTTCACCGTGGTTCAGACCGAAAAGCCGAGTCCACGAGATGCACGAAACTCCCACCTTGGAGTGGCCAGTTGGGGGCTCTCGCCTCAGCAGGTGTGAAAACCTCCCAGTTGGGCACTCGTGGGATCGGCACTTGTGGGACGTCGACAAGAGTAAGTAGAGGAAGTTTGAACTAACTTTGCTGATGGGAAAAGGATTCATTCACTTGCAAGGTCCCAATCTTGTTGGCGTCCCCATCCTGGTCTGTGAGCCAGATTGTCGCACGATCCGAGCAACCCCACAGGCATACCTTTCCCCAGCACTGAGGGTCCTGGGCAAGTAGAAAGGTTTGAGGCTCTGGGAAAACAACAGGGATTCGCAAATTATATAACACAATTGCAAAACTCAGGTGCCTTCCCAGCGGGGCTCAAGCACCTTCCTTTCTGTCTTCTCTTGTGTTTTGAGATGTATTCCTTTTGAAAGCCTTACTTTCAGGCTTCGCATGACAGACCAGAACCTAGAACATGGGGCACCACTAAGTTGCAATGATCGGACATGTGTGCAGGTGAGACAGTTTATCCAGCTGTATGAAGGTAGTTCAACACCCTTCCGCCCAAAAGTCGCAAGCGGCAACAGTCACAAGCTACAGTACAAAACACCTTCACATGTCGAGCAAGATTCGATGGAGGGGCACCTGGCTTCGATTTTAAAACATTGCGCACAACTCTTACAGTGTCCAGCATGTCCCACGGTGCGTCTGTCTGCCGGGACCAGAGGCCGCTCTGGAACTCGTGTACTTTGAGTCAAAGAGTCAAAGGCACATCCATCCATCATTCAGCAAATTCATTCACCAGAAACTTCGAACACAGGAGACCCTCTTAAGCTGGGACTGTTCATCATCTTAGGTTCATCTATATGAGGGACGGTCAAAACTCCTTATTCTTCTTCAGCTAAAAAATGGACGTCATCGGTTTTGAGGTGGACCTTATCGTTTTAGTCGCATACTTATGACCATATACAGCGCTGGGGTTATCGGTTTTGAGGTGGACCTTATCGTTTTGCAGGGTTTTGTGCACAAACCTACCCCTCTTTACTAAAGTGGTCTTCGCATGTCTTGACCGTGGCTCATATAGATCCATGATGCTCGCACCTGGCCGCCCGCGCTATCTTCGACGTCACTGATCACAACTAATCTCCCCAAGTTCAGTCTGCAAAAAGGAGACAAGGAAAGGAGGTCAAGGAGGTCAGAATCCATTCAATATGCTGTATCCAATATGCTGGGGGGCTTTTTCCATGAAAAGTGCCGTGAACTTCTTCACTGCTCGCAGCTGTTCCGGGTCGTAAAATCTGGTTCTGCGCCAAGCTCCGGACTTGGCACCCCAGCCTCAGTGTGAATCGGCACAGCACAAGAGGGCTCAATGTGATTACAAGACTCGACCATTGGAAGCGTGGCTTGGCTTTTCGGCTTTTCTGTGGACTTGAAGTGGATTGGGATGGAGAAAGTTTTGTCAAAGACTATGGCACTCGAACTGGCCACTCGAGCCGCAGAAAGACCCTCCACTGTGTGGTCCCGGCCAAAATCGTCGGAAGCTGCGGCCTTGACAGTCGGGTGATTCGGCTTTGGGATGCAGAGGGTTTGGGCTTGGGTCCGTGTATAGAGGCTCTCAACTAAATAGAAATGGATTCCAATGATGTACGGTTCTATCTATTTTGGGGGGAATCTTTTTGTTCAGGAGATGGGAATCCTTGGATGATTATTGTCCTCAATGGCCTATGGTAGGTTCAACAATCTTTGAAAGTCTTTTCTCACCCCGGGATGTCCGCGACATTTCTGTCAAACAGCAACTATGGCAGAAACAAATGGTGCACATCGCTGTGTCCAGTTCATTTATCCCAGCTCCCGTGACCATGACTAAGTGACTAAGTCTTTGAGCCAGAGTCCTGTGCTGACCAGAGCTTCTGATAGAAACTGGACTTTCAAGGTCCACTGAAATTGAGAGCATCTGATGGCTAGCTGCACCCGTTCCCCAAGAACAGAAGTGCAATGCAGGTAAACATGAGGCTTTATGAAGCGACAAACGGTCAAAGCAAATAAACATGTCCTGCACGATGACAAATCCACGATCAACTGAGGAGGCCCAGCATTACCCATTGCAGGTCGCCAGCAAAGGGGGCAGGGCCTCCGTCTGGAAAGGATTTCCACCAACATGACCCGTGGTTCCAAAGACCTCCTAGGAGCAAGGACGCTACTAGGGGCTCCTGGCATCGCTACTAGGAGCAAGGACGCTACTAGGGGCTCCTGGCCTTACTACTGTTGTGAAACGCATGGTTGACAGTAATGGCCCCGCTCCAAGTTGATACACTTTTAAGTACATTCTGCATTGCTACGTGGTGGATAACATCATGTCCTTCACAAGAAGAAGTACCAGAACGGGGCGACCTCCCTCAAGGACTGGAGACGATGGCCTCCAACCTAATAGCGATGATCTCCACCTTACTAGCAATGGCCTCCAACCTACAAGCAATGGCCTCCCCTCAAAGACTGGAGAGAGCCTCAAAGTTTGACTTGTGGGTTCTCAAAGACGGCATGAAGCCTTGCTTGGTTTGGCCAACCCGATCGCAAATCAATAAACGCCCTGATGCACCTGCCACGTCCATGGCGTGTGGCCACGGGTCAGCCAGATCCTCCCGGCAAACTGGGTGAATTAAGAAGGTCGCTTCGTCCGCAATTAACGGACTGTCCAGCTCAAGCCATCTAAGTGGCTCAGCAAATCAAACGATGGTCTGGCGATGGTAGTAACCAGTGAAGAAGTCTTTGGAGATGGTAAAGGTCACCTCATAAGGCACTTATCCATGAGCAACTCCATATGGAAACCTATGAAGCCTTTTGGAGTCCCAAGACGGAGAAACGAGATGAAACGAGGGATTATGTAGAGGGACCGAACTATGATTGCCTCACAGCACTTCGAGGGCACTCCCGCCAGGCCTGTGCTAGACCCTCGGCAGGGTGCCTAGGCATCCAGATCCAAAGAATATTGACATGAGTGGATCCAGGCGTTGCTGATGCTGGCTGTCCTGTTCATCGGCATGTAGAATCAAGGACTCAACCCCCACCCAAGGCGGACTGGCAACACACTATCTTTCTGGTGGCACTTCTCATCTTCCTGAGTGTGGTGCCCTTTCTGGCCCACACCTTGACAATGGGCAGGACACACGGGTGTTTACATCTTTCATCCAGCAAAGAGGGACAAGTCTTACTCACAAAAGAAGTTGACACACAGACAGAGTGTGTCCTTGTTTGCCGATGTGACTCACTTACTCTTGAAGTAACTGAGCAGAGCAAAAACAATAATTACACTGACCGTGATGTTTTGAGCCTCTACTTTATATCTCTACAACTGCTCCAGGATATGACAGGATGACACTTGGCCCGGTTCGCAAAGAGCTTGGGTTGGAACTGGCAGCAGAAGGATGATAGGCCGTCCACCTGAAGATGACGCTCAAAAACAGTTTTTGTGAGTCTTCCCAACAGTCCCAGTGGGGAGCAATTCTTGATCCTCACCGAAATATGATCAAAATGGAGGCTACCAGACTACCAGGCTACCAAAACAATCCAAGAAACATTGGCTCATTTGGTGGTAGGAATTTAGAAGGCCTTCTGTGTGAAAGACCAGCAGGCCATTCTCAATGCGACCAGTGTCTTCACAGGTTGTTCAAGTGCGCTTCTGGTTTGTCCTTTTTGCTTACTGTAACAAACAAACAAACAAACAAACAAAATCGCCCACAGACCTTCAAGTCCTACCAGCACCCTGGCCGCTTCTTGACCAGCGAAAACTCGGTGATGTCCAGCCTCTCTCTTCTGGACAAAAAATAATGGATGGCCCATGGGGCCCCGAGCTCTAGAAAATCCTTCACTAAACTCTGCCCTGCCCACCAAACCCCGACATTGCCTCCTTTATGTTGCCTTTGCCTGGCACACCTTCACACCGGGAATCCATGGATTGAGCCGAGCTTGTCTTTTGACCGACCTCACAAAAAACGTACCCCGACGCATCCCACCGCGTCCCAACTCCCCCACCGCCTCTCCGCGGCTTGGCGGTTCCGGCTGCCGGAACTCGTTGCGCCCACGGTTCCGCTACTCTGTGCGGAAGTCTCCAGAAAGCACGCCGCCATCTCCTACCCATGTGTCAGACGTGGCGAGATCACGACAGGTTGGGTTTGCCTATCGCAAAGGCCTCCCAAGTTGGGCCAGGCTGGCAAATCCCACTCCTCGAGCGTGGAAGCTGGCGTCGCTGGCTTCACGTCCACCCACTTGCCTGGATGGACACCAGGAAGGTGTGTTATGGTGTGCAAGGAAAAGGAAGTATCAATATGTATCGATCTTCTTGGTGCTTTTTCACTGCTTATCACTTCCTCTCTACATATCAAGTCAGGGCAACCAACAAGCCGCCAGTTGTGGGGAACAGTGGGTGTAGAGTCATCCACCTTTTCAGCTGTGTTTGCAGTGCAAACTTTGCGAAAATCACCAGATCCGCCTGGTGGTTCACAGGAGTTTGACGAAGGAAGCTGGTTGGATCAAACATTGTTCTCCCGAACAGGGATTGGTAAGAATGGGATACTCACCCAAAGCTTTACAATCATCCTTCCCGTTCCTGCAAACCACTCAGTGGACTGATGACTATGTACAAAGCGGAGTCCAGGGCCAAGCCCTCCCTTGAGCTTGTGCTGGCATTAGGTAGGTGTGTTCAAGGCAATCAGCTAGAATATGGACTCAAGAGATCTACAGTCCAAGAAGGCCCAGCCCTACGCCATCTTCACTTCGCATCATGGTATTCCCAAGCGTCCTTAGCGTCTGCTGGACGACATCTGCGAGACCAACGAAAACGGCCCAACGGTGCCAGCGAAGGCGCTTTTCTATCTGGTGCATTTACATTGACATGGCGACCAATGGAGCAGTACAATCCCACTCCACAAAAAGCGCGTTTCAGCTTGATAATCTTTTTGGGCTAGTTGGCCACATGGAGATGTGCCGAAAGATAACGTCAACAAAGAGAATATCTGAGAGTCCCTGCACGACGGTACACCTGAGGAGCTTCACACACAGAAACACAGGTATGTTGATCTTAGGGACGCTGAGACGTAGGGATCCCCAGCCATAACCAGGAAAGTACATCCAAAACGATTAAAGTAGATGACCAATTCGTGCCAGCCTTCACCAAGTGGCTTACGAAATGGGGAGAGCCTGCACCTTGGAAATCACAGGGTGTTGATTTCGAGAACTAGCAGGACCTCTCTCAGTGTCCCAATCCTAAATCCTGCACGTTACAAATCATAAGAAAATCCTTGCACCGACAAAGAAGAAGAGAGAAACTGCGGGTCAGCTAGGTCTCAGGCAAATAGCATCCAGCCAGCACTCGGTAATGTGCCCACCCTCCGATTCTTTGTCGAATTTCAAGACCTGCCATCAGCTTGCAGCTTGAGAATACTGCAGTTCTCCTACAAGCAAAGTGGTTGAGGGCATGGTCTACCGCCATACTCCTGGTGTCATGATACATCAAGCGGAGTGCCGATGGGAGGCTTGATCAAGTCTTTTGCATCACGTGGCTCATTGAGACACTCCAACCAGACCAAACCAAGACCAAGACCAAACCGCCCATGTGCCCCACCCATGCAGTCTGTTTCGGCCACCCCGCCTTGACCTCTTCAGAGGACTTCACCAAGTGTCGAAGCTGGAGCCCCTGGAAGTCCATGATTGGATCTCAGACTGATCAACTTGGGAAGCCTGCTACTATGGTCAATTCATGGCGAGTCCAAAAGACACCCTGACAAAGACAGCTAAAGACAGAGCCAAAGACAAAGAGTGAGAGAGAGAGAGAGCGAGAGACAGCTCCAACAAACCTAGTCGCCTCGAACCACAAAGATCTCTGGCCTGGAAATGGTGTTCCTCGCAGGCTTCCAGTCCGACCTGACCAGTACTCAAGGTGGCTGAGCTTAGGAAGATCGTCTCAACGTGTCTCAACCTCTTTCATCAGGCGTCCGTCTCCGTCACAGCACCTTGACCCTGGTGGGAGATTTGGCAGATGAGCCGATGACTATATCATGCTGGTTCAACCCGACAGCAGGTCTTCATCTTCACTCTTGTCGACCAACTATTTCACGACAGCACCATGCAATATCCCTTGGACAGAGCATAAGCATTGAAAGGTAGTTGCTCTTCCCTCAGGAGTGTACTAACAAGCAGCAAACACCCAATTCCACTTCAATCTTCAGAACGAAGACACATAAGTATAGACTATAGAGGAGCACCTTGAAGCCTCAACAGCCTGAGGAGATGCCTCGCCTCCGCAAAGACAGCCACTGCCTCATCCCCTTTCATCACCTTCGACATCAGGTGCGACATGAACGGACCCTTCTGAGATGACGAAGACACTCTTTTTCCGACGCCATCCGACCAGTCAAAGAATATCAAAGATTCCTCACAAACACCAAGTTCCCCTCAAAATCTAGGATCTCAATCATTAGTGCGAGCGCTTCTTCAAGGAAGCTCCCTCCCCGCCCTCAGGCGGTAGGAGCTGCCTTGAATTGCAGAAGCGTGCGTCCATATGTGGGAGGGAACTTCTCCTAGTACGAGTAGCTTACTTCTCTCTTACTTAATTAAGTAGGCAGCCTACTTGGCCTACTTACAGTAATTAAGTAGGAGCGGGCCAAAAAATGGGCCTTCGGAGCCCTTGTGTGCCTCCAGCGAATCACTGAGGTGAACTGAGTCCCAATTACGTGCCTGTTGCTTCTCAGGGTGCTGATCCCAGGGAAAGGCCAGCTCGCCGTCTGTGTCCTTGATCAAAGCGTAAGCGTCTTTGATCCTGCAAAGCCAGATCAGCTGTTTGAGTCGCAATAAGGTGTATATATGCAAAGAGAAAGATAGAACGAGAATGCCTGATGACAAGGAAGGAAAGGAAGCCAAACATGATCCAAAGATAGGATTCGGCAGCAAGTTGGTATGGTTCCACCCTTCGTCGCGCCCGCATTACCTTCCCAGCCGCCAGCTGTTCTTAAGGTTCCGCGCAGGGAACCCTTTTTGAATCCGTTACACTTCCCTAGATTTGTGGGCCTCAACAAGAATCCCCCACCTCCAAGACCAGCTCCCCAGCACAGGACATCTTTGGTCCTTTGAAAGCGCTCAGTGGCAGCCTCCACATCATCTTGGTTCTTGTCCTCTGTCGTAAGTTCATCCAAACGTGCCCCCACACATTTACAGACTCAGCACTGCACGGGGCTACAATACCTCCTGCGTCCCAACCAACAAGGTCGTCTATGTGACTCACGACTTCGTCATGTCTGCTCACGAAACTGGTATGAATGGAACTAGACCCACCGGGACTCACCGCACAGCACTGGTCCAAACAATGTTTGATGGTGACAATTCGAGAAACATCTGGGCATCCCGCGGGATGGTGTATCAATGACAGCGCCTTGTACTGCTTTTTGATCTCCTGGCCAGGAGACATATTGAGTCGTTGCTTGCGGCTGGACCGTCAATGAAAACGAAGAAGGATCAATGCCTGTGTCCAAATCCTGTGATGAGACTTCTTGAGACCTCCAAACACCTGGGAAGCGCTCCCCACCTCCTGGGAAGCGCTCCCCACCTCCTGGGAAGCGCTGTTGGGAAGCTCCATGGTGGTGAAGGCATCCGTGTGGTGAGCACCTTTGTTGCTGGAACTGGTACAGGCGCAACAGCCGCAACAGCGATGATCCACGTTATGAGGCATAGGCTGCTTTGCAGGCTTAATGTGAGACTGACCCCCAGCTTATTGTGACGCTGCTTCGCAGGCTTACTGTACCAAAAGTTCAAATAGGAGAGACCCTAAAAAACACACAAACGCTCTTCATCTTCTGAGCCCAGGGCAAACCTTGATCACCACCATGCTTTCATCCTGGCCGGGTTGGGATTCCTGTTCCGGAGGTCCTCCAAGGATCTATGAAAACCATGTCATGGTTTGAGTCATGCTTTTTGGAATTCCCAACACTCCAGGCCAGAAGAAACCCTTTCAAGAGAGAAGACAGAAAGATTGCGCGTGTGGGTGTGTGTGTGTGGGGTCCTGAAGCACGAAATTCATTAAAAAAAAAAAACATGTCCAAGGGATCACTTCATGCTGAGGGAGCTGCTCTAGAGAAAGAATTGCCGAATCTGCAGGGTCCATGCTAGCCATTCAAGTATCAGTATCATCGATCATCCAAAGGAACAAGACTCTTCGGGGTCTTAACAGACTTGACAGTCGATTGGACTGACCCTGGACCCCGTGATTCAGTGGCCTGCTTCCATTTGAAGTCCAACTTCACACTGGCCTGGAAGCGGGGCTGTGGAACAAACTAACATCAATCGTCAAGATGGCAAAAGCAGGTCGTTCAGCCCATCCGCCCCATCCGCCCAATTACTGGCCGCCTCTTGGCAAGCGCTCCAGAGGAAATTGGGGGCCCTGCCTCGCCCCTGTATCGGTGATGGTGAAGTACTGACTAAAATGATGACAAACTGTCTTCCACAGCTACAGGGCAGGCACATCAGCCTGGACCTTGGACCTGCAACCACTATGTAAGTCACTTAGAATCCTCGCACCAAAGCAGAAGGTGGGCTGCACAAATATACATATTGCATATTGCAAGTTCCTCTACCAAAGGCGTGCATGACCCTCAAACGACAAATCAAGGCCCAAGGCCTTCTGTTTTTTTCCGCCATCTTTGGCCTCACACAAGCGATCGTGGCAGGGTGCAGGCAGCTGGAATAGAGACAATGTCACTTGGGTAGGTCCAGCTCTGGAAGGCGTGGAAAAAATGTAAAAACATGAAGATGAGATGAACAAGGGCTAGCTACAATACAATACAAACCAAAACCAAAACGCAAAGAAAAATGTGGGATCATCATGTGCTAGTCAATTCTGGCTGCCCAGTAGTCATACTTCGTTCATGATTCCACTCCACGTTCAATCAGTCGCCTTGCCTTGGCTTTAGGCTTGGCGAAGGGACAAGCACCCTGACAAGTGGAGGCGGCATCTCAACAAACACGCGGTTTCTTTTTGTAGAGTCCTTGAAATAAAGGCGTTCAGCTGGACAAGGGTGTTCAAACATCTAGCACCACTCAGGAGACCGTCACACACGCGCTGGATTGTGCAAGTTGCAGCCTGACTTAGCGTGACCTACCCTCATGCGAGCTAGGTGTTCCCTCCGTCACTAGGAAAGTGCGCGTCACCAAGTGAGTGCTGCATGTCTGTGACAGGTCACACTTTCAAAGGTCTACGCTCTGAATTCCAATAAGCGCAAGTTCCAACGGGCTGCCTCTATATATCGTCACCCCAAAGGTCAAGCTTGCATGATAAGAATCTTATATATATATATACAGTATATATATATATTTATGCTCAAGTGAGTCCTTTTTTGTGACCACACAACCGGAGTTTGCAAAGGTTGTGGTGCAGAAGACTGTACGTGGTGAAATGAATTCAGCCTTTACACCACCGACACACTCGCAAGTGGAAGTGAATTGCTCACAAGGAGAGTAACCAGAAAGCAAACAGCCAACACCAGGAAGAAGAGAACACCACAACCAGCCCAAGCAAAGTGGAGTCAAAAAGAGCACCACACAGGACCCCCAACCAGGAGGACTCCACGAGTCATTTGCGAAGCGAAGTACAAAAACGAAGAAAAGAGACACGGAAAGAGGAAATCAGTGCCTTAGAGGTAGGAGAAAGTTGCATGGAGATCAAAGAGGCCCGAGCGTCATCCAGGTACAATCTGGCAGTTCGTTGATCTTTCCAACGGCCTTGAATCATCACAAAGTCCAACGCTTTTTGAGCCCCATAGAAATAAGAAGCCCCGCCACGGCGGAGACTGTATGGAACCAAATTCAATTCTTCAAGGTCAAAAAATGAAGTCACAGCACGAAAACAAATGCGGAAATAAGAAAGTGAATAAGGCCATAGTGGAATAGACGGGTCCAAAGACCGAAAGAAATAATGCGTAAGCAGGGCAAAATTTCTGTCAGTGTGTGTGCGACAAACTGCTGATGCTGCCGTGAAGTTTTCGTATTGACAAGTCGGATAAGGACTGTTGAGGTAGTCAGGTCACATTCAATGTCTGTCAAGGCTAAACCAATAACTTCACCGATGCGCAAAAAGAAGACGAAGCCCAAAAGAAAGTTCAGGCCCAAATGAGGCCACTTTTGTCGAAGACACAAACCAATAAATGCTTGGACCATCTCCCATGTGCATGGGGTTGCTCGTGTCGGGACATGCTCTCTAGTCCAATTTGTGTACCACTGCTGCGAAATGCACAGCTCCCGTCGACAACGCGGGTACAAACGCTTTAAACCACTAAGGAGCCACCCTGCACGCGAAATACTCTCCCCTTCTTGATACATCAGATTGATGAACTCAGAAACTTCATTGTCCAAGGCCCTGAAGTTGGAGGGTAAAGGAATCTTTGCAACATGCAAAAAGGACAGGAACAGTGAAACCTCACGCTCATAGATCTTGATTGTCCGTTTAGCTATCCCTGCTTCACGCAAATGTTTAGACCGCGGCATGCTCACTGCTCAAAGCGCCGGCTCGGCGCATCAGCAAAGTTCCACTTGGAGATGGTCCACAAGTGCAAGGGCATAGCTCGGCTCATCAAGATCAATGCATTGACACGGCGCAGCAGGCGGTTCAGCCGCACCGAACTACTTCGTCCTTTGGACAAGCAGAAGAAAGTCACCTGACTGTCAGTGACATTGAAAAAGCGGGCGCTCCACCAAGAAGGCGGAGACTTCCAGCACGTTGATGTGCTGCGTGTGCTGCCACGCATAAGACAGCTTGGTCTTCCACTGCCATCGATATGCGGGGTAAGGGACCAGCAAGGATCCAGACCCGTCCTCTTTCGCTGACTCAAACCGGACCTCGGTCCCACGAATGCAGATATTCCTCAGAAGCCACCTCAGGTGCTTCTGTTCACGGCCAACATTCATAGTCTTCAGAATGTTGAGGACCTCGTGGCAGACATTTTCAGCTGCTCCATCACTCTGCATTCCTCTGGTGGAGCGCTTCAAAGCAGCAAGGATGGCCGCTTTAGCATCCCAGGCTTGAATCCCAAAGGGAACGCTCACTCTCTTAGCCAATGCTGCTCTCAACGCCTCAGCGTACACTTTGCATAGCGTCCAAGCGTACTCGGCCTCAGCCGCTGTATCAAATCGGAGAACCCCATCCTCGTCGCGCACCTCGTACGGCAAGAGGCCTTGGTGACCTGGGCACACGGGTGTGTGCAAAGCCGCGTGCAGCTCTGGGACATTGTGCAGGAGGCTTGTCCACTTTGTCCGAGAACCACCAAAGCAACAGGCAGAGAAATAGGTGTGGAACATACCCTGCCTTGATGCAAGTTCCGTGGCTTCGGGAGTGGCCCACAGGTGTGAACCCCACGGATGTTCAAGGCAACCAAACCTCTTCCGCTCATAGGCATCTTGTAGCCCCTTCAGGCTTCTTTTTGCCATTGCATTACCGCGCCGAACCAGAATCTGTTCAGCCGGATTCAGATGATCCATTCCCCAGGGCTTATCCCTTGTTCGCAGAGCCTTCGGCCCTTGAAGCCATCTTCCTGAAGTGGTGTAGACGGGTCGACCCCTCGCGGCTGAGAAAGTTTTGCACTCTGGTGCCCAATGGCTCGCCATCAGCCCTGGATCTGCCTCATATTCATCCAAGCGCTCTTTTCCGGCCTCTGTGGTGTAGTCCCACGCATCATCTTTCACAAGGACATCAAGGGGTGGTTGCACACCTACCCCCGCCAACGCCACCGCCTTGGTCAGGGGGAAATTTGGTCCACTGAAACGTTCCCCAAACAATGGCACTGGGAACATAACGCGGGCGCACCCGGAGGGACGATGGCTGATGACACACCTAACGGAGCACAAGCTCGCTCCACAGCGGACAGGGCACGGGTAGGCTACACGTCCATCACTACTTCGGAGGTCGTGATGGCAGGCGTTGCAGCGTGTAGTATCGGACACCGGTGGCCCGTGCACATCAGGCATTGGTTTGAATTCTGTGGCCACTGCACTGCCGCCACCTGTTGGCGAAGCATCAGTGCAACTGATCTCAGGGGAAATCTTGGCCCGCAACTCGACTTGGCTCAGGGGTGACTCGATCATCATACACATGATTTCATCAATGACCTCATATGATGCTCCAACAGGAGTAACCCTTGCCTTCTCAATTGCAGTGAAAATGTTTGCCATTCCCGAAAACAGCGAGCGCTTGAAGGTTGCCAAAAAGGCAGTTTTTCCTGTCCAATGCCTCAGTTGGAACTCCGACCACCGCTTCTTGGTAAGAAGACACAGGCTCACCTCCATGTATGCTCGCAGCTTCTCTGCTTGGAGTTTTAGTACTCCACGCGACCCATCAAGCTCACCCCCTTGCAATCCTCCTGCAAAAGCATGGATAAGCTGCTTTCCGATATTCCTTGGTAGGTGGGCCGAATCACAAGCATCAATAAACTTCTGGTGGTCTTCTGAAATCTCATGACCCTCTTTCGACATGTCCATGTCCAAGCGCTTGATGACCTGAATCTCATCATAGTTATCCAGGTAAACTATCGTGAACTTCTTTT
Organism: Porites rus; assembly: GCA_964035705.1. Classification (NCBI taxonomy): domain Eukaryota; kingdom Metazoa; phylum Cnidaria; class Anthozoa; order Scleractinia; family Poritidae; genus Porites; species Porites rus. Next base: position 9,446 of record CAXIVM010001550.1, on the reverse strand, counting down.
CTTCTGGCAAAGGCTTGTGCTTCTCAATGGAGAACTGACGTGGAATCTGTGCCTTTTCAAACACCAGGTTTCTCACCGCTTCCTGAACCAATGCCACAGCTGAATGCCATCCCATGGGGACGACACTCAGCGCCGGCCGGACCATCTTTCCTTTTGGCAGCCCAAAGGCACTCGCATCCACCTTCTTGCTGTAGGCAAAGAAAGGGAGCCATGTATCTGGGACCCCAAACAGGTTGAACGCACTCTGCAGGTCTTCACTGTCGAGGAACAGCCCCTCATCTTCTTCCAACAGGATTCCTGTCAATTGGCCCACGTAAGGCAAGGTGTCCTGAGCCCCTGGGATCGCCATCGTCACTGCGTTGATCGGGCATAGGATTGAAATGAATCTTTGACAATGGGTAGGCCTTCCATCGATGATCTTTTCTTTGTAGACACCTCCAGCTCCATTTGTAATCAGGTGCCCCTGACGGTCCCGCGGGACACTATCTTAAACCATTCTTTATCCGTTGCCCGCACTCGGGATCTCAAGGCCTGCTTCGGCATTTTGTCCGGTGGGAGGAGAAGGCTCCTCGGTGAATCAAAAACCTTTTTGCTCTCAGGCGAAAGGAAAGCCTCCACTGGCTGTACTGCGGCCTGACCTGACCGCGGCCACGCCGGTGTCACTTTGTCACATTCCAGTTCTTCCATGTACTCGACTGGATTTCCCGTATAATCATATCTTTTGGAATTGAGGAGTTTTTCACACTCCCCCAAAGTTTTCACCGGCGTACCGGAAATAATGTTTGCTGTTATCACTTGGCCCATCTCCCCAATCGCCATCTTTTGAACATCTGTCAGGTCATCGTCGATGGGCACGCATACTGGATTGCTCCAGCCCACGCAATATTGGAAGTTGATGACACAAATGACAGCTTTCAACCATAGAACATTGGCCTCCGTCACACCAGGAACGTCAGTTGTAATTCGCCAAGGTGGTATTGGCAATAGATCCCCTGATCGACCCCGCCTTCGTGAAGTGTGGGTGGAGGGTTGTGTGGTCACACAAAACGAACGAACGAAATTGCCGAGCGGGGTTGGTGACACAAGCATCAAGGCATACAGGTGTTGACCCAGATCGCTAAAATTAGCCTTCTGCTTGAACAGCTCCCTTACCATGGCTGTCCACTCCTGAACGCTCTCGCATGGTTCAACATCCACTCCATGCGGATTGATCTGGCAACCGTCGTCCCGATCAGACAAATCCCTAGTGACCGTCTCTGGATCATCATCACCAGAAGCGTCAGCTGGTCCGACAACTGGCGGCTTCCGTGGCAAGGGAGGACGTTGGTCAACATCCGATGGACCCAGGAAAGGGGGAAGAAGGGTCACGCCCTCAGGCGATTCACTTTCTGACTTGTCCATCAAGCGGTAGGGGCTGTCTCTTGGTGGTCGTTTCCTTTCTTCCCCTTCTTTCCCTTGCCCTTTCCTTTTCCTTTTCCTTTCTCCTCCATGTCTCCTTTTCCCTTCGATAGTGGTCTCCACGGGGTGTAACCCGCTATTGCCCACTTCATCTTCTGGTCTGTGACCTGTTCCTTTGTCGCCATCAGAGTCTCGTCCTTTCCTACAAGATTCACGCCCTCGGGCGGAATGAGCTCCAGGTGCTGCGCTCTTCCCCACACCTGGTCTGCCAGGAACAGCTCTAGGGACTTTATCCTTTGAGCGACCACGTCCCCTGCTGTTTTCACGTTTCCGACTGCCATGAGATCCAGAACCTTGGACAGGGTTCTTATTTCCCGACTCGTCCTGAGATTTATTCTGTCCTTGTATTGGGGAAGTAGCACCGTCAGGAAATAGGAGGTTGCGGTCGCTGGAGTCAAGTTTCGCTCGGCCTTCGATGACAAGGGCCCCTCCTGCCGAGCTAGGATCTCTTCCATCTTCTGCAGGAGTCGTGCCGCCAATCGCCCGGGGTACTGCTCCGAGTACTCCTGAAGCTGCAATTGCCGGGACTTCGTGGAGGGGCCCGCGTGAAAAGACGACCCGGAATCGTCATCGTCTGACCTGTCCGAGTCCTTGAATTCGACCTTGTGACCCACTCCAAAGGGTCCCCGGTCTTCACCCTTCATCCGCTTGCCGTGCTTCTTGCTGCCTCTCTTTCGAGTCGGCTTGCGTTTTCGTCCTGTAGTCCTTCCTTCGTCAACGAGGTCATTCTGCTCCTCAGAGCCAGCCTCGTCCGATCCGACAACTTCATCAGATTCAGACACAGGGCGGCCAAACCAATGAGGATCCTGGGCCTTCTTCTTTTTACCGGTTGTCTTCTTTGCTTTTTCTTTCGGTTTCTCACCCGTAGGTGGAGCTTCATCAACCTTGGTCTTGCCCCTTTTTGGCTTGTCATCACGGGCAGTGCCTCCAACACCCACACGGGCTCCAAGCTCAGCCAAACGTTCCTTCACATCCTCGCCCGCAGGCGGTTCATCCATGTCCATGGCACGTCCAACCCCTTCATCCCAGGATAACTTGCTTGGTCCCAGCGGACCGCGGCGATCACCAGCTGCCGGCTCTACAGGGGGTGATCCTGTCAAGACTGCCACCTCGTGATCAATATCCGATGTCTCAGCGTCCCCCTTGAACCAGCCAACTCTTTTGCTGATGATGTCGCCCGAGCTAATCTCCCGGTAGGTGTCGGAATGGAATTCCTGCTCCCTGTGCCGCTTTGTCTTCCGACAACCGCTTGAAGGAGTAGCGCATAGGTGAATCACAAACTTTCTCTCGTAATCCTTTCCTTCGCCATCCTTTAGCCACCACTGTAAGTGAGGATCATTGGCTGCAATCAAGCGTCCTTCCAACCAAATCCCCTCTTTCTTCTTTTCGACCATATGACCATATGGGTAACCTGCCAGAGACCAGTTCCTTGTCCATTTCCTTCCTCATCATAGAGCTTGAGTTCATAGTACCCATGTTCCACAAGTTCCAGCTCCTTGAAGTATTCCTGGTTATCTGGCAGGTATACCCATGGGCCAGGCATCACGCCCACAGGCGCCCCACGCTCAAGAGCGCCCCCAAGAAAGAACTTGAAACCAAAAGGCCAAGTGAGCATAAAAGCTCGTTCCCTAACTACGTAGCGGATCACTCGGGGCAATGTGTTTACATAATATAACATGTTATAATGACGAGGCAGGGTAAAACATACATTCAGCCCCCAGCAAGAAAGGAGCATCATGAAGTCTGCAGCAAATCAGGTGTGCGGTGTGCAAGTCCTTTTTTCACTTTGAAGGGTTTGGGTGACTCGATCATCCTGCGCTTTGACGGGCTCTTGTCACTGTGATTCACAATCACACGAGCCAGTGCGTTGAAGGTCTTCATGGGCGCAAGCTGGTACTTCTTGACGTATGCATTCATTGCACCAAGCATTTGAGGAGGTGAGCACCCAAGTTGCGATTTGGCCAGGAGATATTCGCTGAACAGGATCTGTTGCACACACTCACTTGGGTCACCAAGCATCTGCCAGTGAGGCTGAGATCTATGGGAGAGGAAAGCTGCCCGAAGCTTCTCTTTCACATCACAGCTGCTATCTGTATGGTCAGGCATCATTCCGACCCGCTTCAGAATGACCTTATTTCGTAAAAACATTCACAAAGTTGAACATTGCCTCTGCTTGGTCAGTGTTCAAGTCGTCAAGATAACCAAGCCTCCTAAATGCCTCAGATACCCGTGACGGCGAATCATACAGCATGAAAGGGCCACCCCGAAAATGGCACGAGCCAATATGCCCCCATATGCCTTACTGCCGCTTCTTGCATTTCCACCACTAGCCGGCAAAAAATAGGCCAAGTTCTCCCTGTACGGCTTCCATGACTTGGACCCTGTGGGCTGACTGATGACCTCGTGCACCGCCAGCGTTGAAAGCTGTGCAGAGTAAACCACCAACGATCCCAACCATATGCCATATGCAAACCAGAATTTCGTGCAAGCGGGTCCGAGGAAGTATCCTTCCTTCTTCGCATATCCTAGGCCTTCCAGGAAGTCCCACACATTCTCCGCTGCATGGCGGTTTTCGAACGACTTGTACGCAGCTGCGTGCTCCACAGAGCCCTCTCCATCAGCATGAATGAAGGATGGCTCGAACCCGTGAACCACCATCATCTTTGTTGGGCGAGTCTAGCGTCAAACCCTGCACGCCCGAATTCATATATCTGGCAATAACCTTATGCTTAGAGTTTGGAATCAGTGCAGTCGCTGTGGCCCCAGAAGCCTTCAGCTTGAAGGTGGCCTCGACAAAACCGGAATCTGATGTCAACAATGCAATGCGGCCAGGATAACCTTCCTCGAGAAGCTTTTGCATGGATAAGGTAATCGCCTCGTCATTGGGTTCCTTTGAGTGGTCAACTTCAGTTGATCTAAGAACAGGGCAGAATGTCACACCGCTTTCTTGCATCAGTCGACCCCATTTCTTGTTCAGTGCCCTCGCAGGAGCACCAAAAGCTCTGCTTTGGGCGACTTCGCAAGCTCCTTCAAAGTCCTAAAGCCGAGCCAACCCCAAAACCCAAACCTGTGCATCGGGCGCCCTCTTCACGCACATGCCTCAAACTCCACAATCGGAACCCTAGTATATTGAAGGCCGTCATCGTTCGTTCACCGCAGTAAATGGCCCTCAGATTGTCACACTTAAAGCTGCTGTTTCACTAGTGCTTGAGAAATTCATCAAGCTCCGAAGCAGTGTCGCAAGGATTCTCTCAGTGACCGGCATCCACTACTCATCCTACTTGCATGTATCTGGGAAACTGTGCTCACTGGTTCCCCCCATCCCCGACCTGCAAGGTGGAGAGGCCACTCACTGGGCAGATCCGAACCTCCATCCCAAACCTCAGCCACCCCAGATGGCGACAAAAGCAACCTGTGATGTTAGCTGTGGCGCCTTCCCACTTTCCTGACCAAAACAGAACACCTCCAGTTTTGCGGGATATTGGGTCAACCTATGCCCAAGACACTGTCTGAACAAGGACATCCCAAGCACCGCACATGGGCTCTCGAAATCTTGTGTCTCTTACAGTCGAACCCCAGCCTGAGATTGGTTCCTCTGTCAAGGAATCCTCAAAAGAATGGAACTGTTGGCACCCGGTGATTGTAGGCACCCACTTCTTCAAGAAACAAAACATCGTCTAATTGGTGGCCCCATGCCTATGATAGGGGACAGCCCAGCCTCTCCAGAAACTTCTATTGACAATCCACAAAATCTACAAATCCTTCATCGCTACTAGGAGCAAGAAGCTACTAGGGGCTCCTGGCCGTACTACTAAAGGAGCAAGGACGCTACTAGGAGCAAAGGGCATCGCTACTAGGTGCTCAGCTTCCGGGCTCAGGACCAACCTCAGGCTGAGTCTCTTCTGCCTGGTATCAACAGACAAGAAGACCCCGCGTCTATACTGGAAACCGCAGTGCGAATAACACCCACAGACATGAATCAAACTGAATACAGCAATTAGTTGAAAACTGAAAGCGCATTGCTTGTGGTCACCAAATGTTGTGTTCACAACCAAGTGCAGCCGTTCGCAACCCACCTCGGATGCCTCTGGAGCGTCCGTTCCAGCATCAGCCACCACTCCAGGTAGCTCCCCGCTCTCGGTCCCCTCGTCTGCGTGGAAGGCCTCTGACCTCCCAGGCAAAGGTTCAAATTGTGCGAAAGAACGATGGAGGTTCAATTGTTCAATTGGCCACTTTGGTGGTCCAAAGTTTGATCTCCCTCGCCTGCAGCATGCTGGCCACCAGGCCATGTCATCACGGGTCCCGCGGGCTCTCCGTTTGGAGCTCCCGTCCCTGTGTTCTCGTTTTCCGTTGTAGCTCAGTGTGCAAGACTAAAACACTCAAAACCAGGTCGATCGGTTTGGGACTTTACCATCTTTACCTCAGATGATCCCAGTGTATCATTGCCTGAGGTGGTTTGAGGATGGCCAGTTTCTGTTTGCTGGATTCATGTAGTCTTGGCCAGATTTATCCCGGAGATCGCACGGGACATTTCCTGAACATTGACCGACAAGTGCCGTTGAGGACATGTCACATGGCAACAGCTTGGAGCTCTAGCTCTCGGAGCCTTGCTGGAAGAGTGCAAAATTACTATTATCTGCAGCGAAAAAATATGAACAAATCAGCTGCCCGCAAGGGCAGCATTGTTTCTTTCAGTGGCCCCAGCAATTTTTTGAGGGGCTTGCATGCAGTGACTAAGCCCTTGCTTCCGGGGAGCAATGCGAAACCGTGATGAGTCATGGGTGCTTCTTCTCAGTGGCTGATTTAGGATGGTGAAAAAAGAACAACGGAACTATACAGAATGAGGTATGTTCTGATTTGCACAAACTGCATATCTAAGACCAGGGTGGGAACAAGAAGGAAGTTAGCATATAGAATGCGCGGCATAATGCTCTCCACACATGAAGCCAAGCCTTCCAGCCAGTGGTGTTGGAAGTCTCTTAGCACGGCCTCGCATCTCGGAACGGGCCAAATACTGTCAGAGAGCCCCAAATGGAGAGCCTGAGCGGACACCTCTGTCTTCTAGTTCTGGAAAACACATTCTACAGTGCAGTACCCAAGGTGTCCAATCTTACGCATACAAATCCCGAAAAAAAAAATAGAATTCTCCAGCTTGGCCGATCCAACCAGCCAACGCCATGGAAGTGGGGGTTGAGAGAGGAACTTGCCAAAAGAAACATCTGCATCAGCTATGCTGGGATTTCTGTGCAACAGCCACCAAGCTGTGGTCAGAGGTTTCCTCCTGAGCCACTTCCTCCAACTAGCGCTGGTTGATGGTTTGGTTTTGCTCTGGAAATCTCTCCCAGTATACGGTGGAAATGTTACATGAACCTCAACTCAATTCATGGACCATTGCCTAAGCATCACTTCAAGGCAACCCACATATATAAATCATTATAAATCCATCAGCCCACGCTCTCCGTAGCCCACCACCCCACCCCACCGCCATGGACCGTCCTGCGCAGCCGCGCTCCCGTGTCGGCCGTGGGCAAAGCGGATGAAACCAAAGCCCCTCGAGCGTTTCGTCTGGCGGTCCACCATGACCACCTGGCGGCAAAACCGTCGAGGTGAAAAGCACGGAATTAGTGGTGCAACAAAGAGGGACAAGGACGCCACTAGGGGCTCCTGGCATCGCTACTAGGAGCAAGGACGCTACTAGGAACAAGTGCATCGCTACTAGTAACAAGTTCCTTACTAGTAGTAAAGAAGCTACTAGGGGCTCCTGGCATCGCTACTAGGAGCAAGACGCTACTAGGAACAAGTGCATCGCTACTAGTAACAAGTGCCTTACTAGTATTAACAAGAGCTACTAGGGGCTCCTGGCATCGCTACTAGGAGCAAGGACGCTACTAGGAACAAGTGCATCGCTACTAGTAACAAGTGCCTTACTAGTAGTAACAAGAAGCTACTAGGGGCTCCTGGCATCGCTACAAAGTGCATCGCTACTAGTAACAAGTGCCTTACTAGTAGTAACAAGAAGCTACTAGGGGCTCCTGGCATCGCTACTAGGAGCAAGGACGCTACAAGGGAACAAGTGCATCGCTACTAGTAACAAGTGCCTTACTAGTAGTAACAAGAAGCTACTAGGGGCTCCTGGCATCGCTACTAGGAGCAAGGACGCTACTAGGAACAAGTGCATCGCTACTAGTAACAAGTGCCTTACTAGTAGTAACAAGAAGCTACTAGGGGCTCCTGGCATCGCTATAAGAGCAAGGACGCTACTAGGAACAAGTGCATCGCTACTAGTAACAAGTGCCTTACTAGTAGTAACAAGAAGCTACTAGGGGCTCTTGGCATCGCTACTAGGAGCAAGGACGCTACTAGGAACAAGTGCATCGCTACTAGTAACAAGTGCCTTACTAGTAGTAACAAGAAGCTACTAGGGGCTCCTGGCATCGCTACGAGGAGCAAGGACGCTACTAGGAACAAGTGCATCGCTACTAGTAACAAGTGCCTTACTAGTAGTAACAAGAAGCTACTGGGGCTCCTGGCATCGCTACTAGGAGCAAGGACGCTACTAGGAACAAGTGCATCGCTACTAGTAACAAGTGCCTTATTAGTAGTAACAAGAAGCTACTAGCGGCTCCTGGCATCGCTACTAGGAGCAAGGACGCTACTAGGAACAAGTGCATCGCTACTAGTAACAAGCGCCTTACTAGTAGTAACAAGAAGCTACTGGGGGCTGCTGGCATCGCTACTAGGAGCAAGGACGCTACTAGGAACAAGTGCATCGCTACTAGTAACAAGTGCCTTACTAGTAGTAACAAGAAGCTACTAGGGGCTCCTGGCATCGCTACTAGGAGCAAGGACGCTACTAGGAACAAGTGCATCGCTACTAGTAACAAGTGCCTTACTAGTAGTAACAAGAAGCTACTAGGGGCTCCTGGCATCGCTACTAGGAGCAAGGACGCTACTAGGAACAAGTGCATCGCTACTAGTAACAAGCGCCTTACTAGTAGTAACAAGAAGCTACTAGGGGCTCCTGGCATCGCTACTAGGAGCAAGGACGCTACTGCATCGCTAGTAGTAACAAGAAGCTACTAGGGGCTCCTGGCATCGCTACTAGGAGCAAGGACGCTACTAGGAACAAGTGCATCGCTACTAGTAACAAGTGCCTTACTAGTAGTAACAAGAAGCTACTAGGGGCTCCTGGCACACCATCGCGATCGGTCCACGGGTCGCTGCTACGCCCACTCTGGAGCATAGCGGGTGAAAAGATCTAATGAATGCAGCTAATTTCGCACCACAGGAAGCGCGATGTCCCAAGTGGACAAAGCGCGTGCAGCCCCAAGGTGGAACAAGTGTACCATTTGCAATCGCTCCTCATCTGACATGTACACAGAGGCGCCAGCAACAATACCCTTAGGCAGCGCACGGCCAGCATACTTTGTCTCTGTGGCCACAAGGTCGCCAGGGAAAATCTGGGCATCTTCGACACATATGGCCTGTTTCAACATGGAGCGGAAGGTCAGGATCAGATGATGGTAGAAGCTAACCCCAGCTTCCAATTGCGAATGACCAGTCCACGCAACCAAAAAGGCAAGCTAGCTCTGTTGTTGCAACGCATGACTGTGGGTCTTCTCGCCAACGAAGAGTCTGAAGGAAACGACGACACTCACGCCAGTCATCTGTGTGAGTCCACTTGCTTGGAGGGGGCTGACGATCAAAGATTTTGGCCCTCCATGGAAACTCTGTTCGGGAGTGCAGCCCATTCCCATTGAGGAATCTTGACACAACGTTAGCTGGAGTGTCTGTGCTGGCCTTGGGGCCTTGAGACGAGGAGGGAGACGGTTGCGTAGTTTCCAAGAGCCAATTCAACATAACCAACCACTCTTGCCTGCGCAAGACCGCTGACTCAAGCATCTTTTGATCTCTTGGGTGGATCGGTGACAGCTCGGTCGCCAAGCGGTTTGCTTCTTTGTCAGCGATACGATTGGCGTAGATGTCCC
>CAXIVM010001549.1:0-29259 GCA_964035705.1 Porites rus | reverse complement strand
AGTAACAGGTGCCTTACTAGTAGTAACAAGGTTCGCTACGAACGGGGCTCCTGGCCTTACGACCGGAGCAAGAGGACGCTACTATGTCAGTGGTCCGCTCCTGTACGCCGTTGTGCAGTCCTTGTCTTGGTCGTGACGACATGGACATGACCTGTCGGGAGCTTGGCATACACTACATTTGGGGGTGCTTTCAGTGGTCAACGCAGGAGTATTCTATAAAGAGTCTATATAGATATCATAGATGATATATACATATATGTGTTTATAGATCGATCTGGGTTTTATATACGCGTTTTGTATGTTCCATACCTGTGGAATGTATGGCTTTCAGTCCCTGTGGGTCACCAGAGACAGACTCTGCTTCGACCGCGTCACCGGACAACGGTTACCTCCATGAACGGCACCCATTCGAAGTGCTAGGGCATATCTTATGCTGTATGCTTATAGAATGGAGTGTTTGAGCCTGGAAGAGGAAGCCAATAATTGAGGAACGTGGAACCCCTGAAGCCACAGGGTCCTCGTTCTTTCGCCCTATCATGGGGTTCAGGCTTTGCCTCCGATGTTGCCCTGTGAAGGATCTTCCCGGCTTAGTGGGCGATCCTCACCCACCGTGCGAGCCCCAGAAGCCCCAGCAAGTGGAGACGCTTAGCGTCCAGTCTGGATCCGAGCGTCGGCCTGTTTTTTTCACTGGAATGAACTGGTTGTGCTGATGATAGGCCTAGGGTGATGGTGATGGACAACCCCCATGAGGTCACAAGATCAGCATGGGGAAGTGGTGGTATTTGGTGCCAAAGACACTCCTAGATCGGGTGGAAGGGAACATATTCAGTATTCAGTATACCCCAGACACTCCATGGGACTGTCATATTATTTGTGCCAATCAGTTGGGGTGGTTGAAAGGGGGTCTGGTTTGATCGGCTCTCTCCGTCCTGGCGGTCCCAGACAGGTCGTGTCTGGGTACGCGCTTCCTTCGCTGCTTAAGCGGACCGCCCGATGTCGCGAATTCGCGGTCTTCAGACGTCGTTCTTCCCCGGCCAAGGCCCGAGAAAGACCGGAAGAAGGAGAAGCGCCACAGCATCTTGAAGCAAGGCAAGGACAAGGAGCCCCCCGGCATCTGGCGGTCGATGACGCCAAAAAACGGAGATCCGTGCGGGCGTAATTCGACGAGCGTGGAGCGTGTGGTGTTTTTTTTTTTAGTTTTTTGGTGTGGGCATGGATTCCACTGGATGGACCCGCCTGGTTTTGTGGATCTTTTCCCGAGCTGTGTCAATCCTCTTTGGAATCTTTGGGGGCATACTCCCCAATTACACCCCCAAGTACCTCCTCAGAAGGCCATGACTGGACCCTCCTGGCACCCACCCCAGTCCCACCTTCTCAGAAGGTACGACTGGAGGCCTAGGGATTGGGGTGGCTTTGTTTTCCAGCTTCCTGGGAGCACCTCGCTGCGACCAGTCAAGTCGTCGAAAAACACCTCGCTGCTGCGACTGGGAGCTTCCGGGGGCTCTCCATCGAAATGGGTGCCTAGGCCTATAGAAGCGACCCTGGACCCGAACCAACTGCTACATGTTGGTTCGGTTCAGAACCCACCCTAGTTGTGAGGGGTCAAAACCCTAGCGAACTGAGGGTGCAATGAGCGTTTGGGTGGGTGTGAAAGGTGTTTCTGTTTGTTTCTTTCTGATGATTCCTGTGAGTTCCATGAGACTTTGGCTTTTTTCGGGTCGGCCGGCTGAGCCCTCAGAGAACCTGTTAAAGTGATGTGAATCCCTCGGAGAACCCTGGTTGTCGGAGATCTTTTCTGGTTTTCTGTCCAAGTCGGAGATCTTTTCAGTCTGAATCATTGGCCCCATACATTGCCCTCGTGCTTTCACTGCAGGATGACGAGTTCAAGGACATTCGCATGAAAGGTGGTGTCTTCGGCGCAGCCGCTTGACGTTGCATGCGTGACACCAGCTTTTCTGTTCACACTGTGGTGATTGATGGGGAGCGGATCTCAAGTGATGGTTTGAGTTGGTTGGAGTTGACCGAGGGGGAGGTCATTGCAGGGGGGTTACCAGTTCAGTAACCTGCAAAGTGGAACAGGCTTGGCTTGGCTAAACCTTTCCATTTAGGATGTGTTCAGACATGCCTGTTCCCATTGCGAGTGCTTCTAGAGTCATAGGGCATGGTTGCATTTATACACTGATATACTGTAATAACGATTAAGCGTGTCCCACATTTGGATGTTGTTGTTCAACAATTGTGGAAACTTATAGGGCAACAATAGTTTGAAGGCGATTGCTCATGACATGTTTTATATTTAATATACTTTCCGGCAAAGGCTTCTGCAATCCTTTTAGGGGTGAGTTCCTTTGTCTAGTTTTATTTTGCTTTTTGTTGAGCTGCAACGGAACCTCCTCCTGAGGGCAACGACAAGGATTTGCGCTTGGATGAGGACGTGCTGCTTGGATGGTTTTGGAGGGCTCAGCTCGTGGCTCGTAGGGCCATCATGGGCCATCCTAGGGCCGACGGCTTTGAGTCTGTCTTCAACAGTTGACATTTTACACTCCCTCAAATTTGACCGTGGAAGTGGAAAGCCACTGATTGGTAGACAAGCTATCCAAGGTGCCCTTTTCCACTTCCTCATTCCACAGCATGTATTATATGATATCATATTATATGCTTCTATCGTACCCTACGTTTGAGCCATCAGAACAGCGTGTGTGTGTAATGGTGACGACTTTCTGGTCAAGTTCCGGGTGAGTTGGAGCAGCGGAGCGCTCTAAGGTGTGATCAATCATGTTCAACGGTGAGAACGTGATCCCTTGGGGTGTTCAATGTTTCATAGGACCTGACTGCTCATCCAAATAATCATCCATCCAGACTCCAGATTCTGATTCAAGACATGTTTGGATGAGCTACGTCATCTCCCAGGTATGATGTGCGGAACTTCTACAAGAAGACCGGCTGTGCACAAGCCGTCGTGACTGGCTCAGAGCGGCTGCCATAGCCTGCCCCTGTTCAACGGCAAGAGACGTGAGACATATCAACACACTCAATTCTTCCTCTCCTGGCCAAGGGAAAAGGACACCATATGGGAAATGCCGCCGCCTGTCGACGTCGACGTCTTATCCATCGAGACGCTTGTTGGGCTCCTGGCCCACCTCCGTTTCGAGGGTGGGACTCGGTCTAACTACCTTCTGAGAAGGTGGTTGGAGCCCTAAGGAAAGCTTATAGGAATCACTGTGTAGAGATAGGGAGCCCTGAGCTTAGCGATACCAGAACGCCATGGATAGCATGACCGCGTAGCATGACCGCTGCACTGCCCCTTCTTCGCTTCCTCCGCGCCGCTGCGAAACTCCCGAGGCGCGGAGCGATCGCTTTGAGCGGTTGACCCTGATGGTCATCAGTGGCTCGGCTCGGTGGATTTCGCCGGTCGGCACCGTTTTGTTCCGGCGGGTGACACACTCCACCGTGGGGGTGGAGAAGGAGCAGGAGCATGTGACTGGAGGATCGGAGCAGGACTCAGGGTCCCTTTTTGTTCCTCAATCTGGTCTTCATTGGCCAGACAGTAATTATGGTTACTATAGTTTGTACTTTGGTGCTTGCTTTGCTTCTATGATCGTATATGCTTGAGTCGGTGGGGAAGCCACAAACCTTTTGCCAGCCTGTTGGTCGCCGACGTTTCCCAAACGAGCGACCTGTCCTCGAGATCGATCTCTCTAGTCATGTCCATCGTCCACTCCTCATCCAGGACCCCCAAAGGACCCCCAAATCTTGCACTTGTATTCTATATATAAATATGTATAATCATGATTAATCATTAATGAATTATGTCTCATATTGTCTCATTTGTGTTCGTGACAGATTTTGCAGATAAAACTCCTTTTCCACAAGCTGCACATGTGCGCAGCTCAGCATCTTTTTCAAAGCAAAGGTCGATGGATTCCATGTCGGCCATGCCGCTTACACCGAGGCATCAATGCAGTCTACATCGGCGGCTTGGATCTGGCTTTCGTCCGGATGTCCTTTAACAGGGATGCTACTGGATACATCCTTTTTTCTATTTTGCTCCTTCTTCGTTTCTCATGGATGTACCTGAAATGACTGTTGTGTATATAGACTTGTCAGATCAAAGATGACTAACTAGTATATCTTGGGTTTGTCCGTTCTTACCTGTAACAGTCAGTAAACAAGCAAATCACTACTTTGGGACAAGGCCTCTACTAATCCACTGGGCCCAGGCAAGCACGGATAGACCCAAAGTATCTCAAAGGCGCCAGGAAGAGGGGCGTGTGGGATCTTGAGACGGGCGGAGGTCGACTGAGTCTGACCAGAACAGGAAGGTTCTCCTACCAACCACTCCAAGGGGCCTACCAAGGGTCTATTCCTACCAACCAAGACCAGGAATAGACCCCTCCAACCTGTTGGGTCTACCAACAGGCTTTTTTGTTTGACTAGACCCTTGTTGGTTGTAGGGGTCTCTCATGGCCATTGACCTTTTCTTATGAACAAACAGGTGCCCAATGGATCAAACAGAGACTATTTGTCTTGCGATGGTCGAGTTCGTTCCATATCAAAGATTGGAGCTTCTATCCGGATGCGCGCACCTTTAGGTGTTGATGCGGACAACAACAATGCAAGTTCCATGGTGGACGCTGCATGGCCTTATGTCGCCACTGGGCTTGGAAGCCGTTTTCGCGAGATGCCGCAACACACGGCAGAAGGTCTAGCGAGCCTAGCGGCTGAGCGCCTCCAATGGTTTCCATTTGTCCATATTTGTTGATTTCCATATGCCATATGTGTTTGTTGGAATGTAACCTGGATGGGTTTTGGCATGAGGAGATGTGGTTTTGGATATAGGGTATTGTCCTTCACTTCTGGTTGGGTGGATTCTTGCGATAGCCTTACTCATTTCGTCATTTGGGAGTTCAGGTGTCATCTTTTGGGATGTGGTGTTTCATTTCTCAGACATGATCCTTTTTGTCGTCACCTCCTATGCAGACTGAGTTCAAGCGTATTTGTTTCAGCTATGTGTTTGTTTGGCTGAAATCTTCAGTCATTGCTGGTCGACACCATCATGGCTTCTGAGAGGAGGAGGGACTCCCTTGATTCAAAAAAAGCGACGTCGAGGGGGAGCGGAGGGACTGGTCGTATTTCCTCCTTATTTGACCAGCCCTAGGCTAGGGATCCGTTTTCGTACCGAACCTCAGGTACGGTGTTGTGTGAGAACACTGTGATGTAGGTGCAAGGTAACCGGCTCCAGTCGTAGCGGTTCGGTACAAGGGTTCGGTACGAAAACGGATCCCTAGGGAAGGCCAAAGTGCCTGCAGTCACAAAGGGGTGCTTAATGGAGGTTAGGGGTGCCCATTATCCACTCACTTGGGGACTAAACACCACCCCTTTGTGACTGCTGGTGATTGGGTACAACGAAGTCTTCAGCTTTGAAGGCGAGGCCAAGTGCCGAGTCCGACCACTGCCGCTGAGTGCTCCGACTTGTCCATCACATCCCCCGACAGCATATCCACTACAGAATGGATGTATTTGACTTCATGGGTGAACTGGTGTTCTTTGGGTTCCATTCAGTTTGAGAGATTGAACAGGCGTCGAGGTGGCCTAGCATGGCCTAGCTATGTGGCCAGTATACATCTGGATTTGAGTTGATTTTCCGGGATATGATATGATCACCCCTTTTGAGGGGTGACAGCCGCCCTTCACCATGAGAGACTTGAGAGACTCTTCTTGATGAAGCCGCTCTTACCAAGGACCGTGGGTCAGGTGTGCGTGTTTGAAGGTGATGTTCGATCCGGCCGTATGTCGTTTTGGCAGCGGTCGCTGATTTGCCACTTAGGTATTTGACAATATGTTCTGTGCCTTCTTCACAGCGGAGCTGCTGATCAGAGCCTTGGAGGATGTAGGACCTAACCATTCGTGTGGCTATAATTTGATATTAACTATATATTTTGAGTTGAGAACATCCCTTCCACACAAAGAGGAAGTGGAATGGTTCAGGCACTTTGACCAGATCAGGGTAGCCGACCCAACCACACAAGCCATCAATGTTAACTGTTGAAATATGTTAACTGTTTTTGTTCAGCAACTATCGAAACACAAGCGCCTCAACTGACTGCTGCGACAAAACTAAGGAATGAACATGGCAGGAACTTAGGGTATCTATAGTTACTATAGTAGGACTCAACGGGATTTTCTGGGGACACCTTGCGAACCTGCGTGAATTTGCGGGCCTGGTCTTCCTGGGAATCCCCTTCTGAAGGAAAGCTTTATTTCTTACCGATTCCTTGAGCAAATCCAACTCTTTGTGCTACCTTGTGGGGTCAACATAAGGCCATGTCTTTGACATTCTTTGACCTTTGCGGCCCAAAGACTTTAGGCTTGTTGTAGACCGCTAGGGTTCCAAGTACCTTCTGAGAAGGCGGGACTGGCTTCGGAAGGTCCAGTCATACCTTCGTTTCGTTTCGGCACGACGATCACCGCCCTGACAGGGACATGCTGATCCATAACCGCCCTTAGGGGTCCTGAGTCCGGTGCTGGAGTCGTCCTGTTCGTGGGTCCAAAACCTGCAGGTTGCAGCTTCTTCCGGTGGTGAGTGGATCACCTCCTGTAGGTTCGTCCGTTCATTTGGATAGGGTAACTGGTCGGTCTCCGCAGAGCCCTCCAGTTTTCACTGATCTTCGTCCAAGGATTTGGAGCTTTTGCTGTGAAGCGGAACTGCCTCAAAGACAGGTGCCGCCGATGCACGGCGTTTTGTCGGGGGTCGGTGGGTGGGGCGGTGGTCGGAGGTAGGTAGATGACGAGAAGCCCAATGCCAATGAGATTCGACTCTGAAACTGAAATGAAGCCCAAAAAGGAGGTGAATTTGTTGGTTACCCTCACCCCCATCATCATGAGTCACTGCACCAGCCGCAGCCGAGTTCTTAAAACCCGGGGCTCATCGGGAGTTCTGTCCGGAGTGCGCTGTGGAAAGCCCCCAGCTTGCTTGGCCCCACGGCTTGGACTTCGATGTGGCACATGTTTTCCACCCAGCTTGGCTCATTGAACAAAAGTCATGTCCAGTTTGCACTTGCCTAGGTTATTGAACACACGATGCCTAGGCATGTGATTGAACACCGCAGCATTTGTGGCTGCAAAGCCCTGAAGAGTCCCAAGGGGGACGAAAGCTAGGAATGTGATACCTTGCTGCAGTCGTAGTAAAAGCTGCGTTGGCTCATTGGAGCCTCATAGCTATAGGGTTTTGACCCTCACAACTATAGGATTGTGGACCTCAAACCTGTAGCAGTTGCTTCAGGCCCATCAACTTTGGGCAGGGTGGATGGCATGGCCCCCTGGGCTTGGGATGACCATTTTCTTTGCAAACAGGTAGTGGAGCTCACCCACTGTTTGTAGAGGAACATGGTCTTCCTTTCGGGGCCATGCCGTCCACTTCTTCCATGTATTAATATGAGTGTCCTTCTTTCTGAAGGGTGTCTTTCGGCCCCAGACCCCCTAAGTCTTCCTTTCCAGACCCCAAGTTCAGTGCTTCATATGGAACTATGGAACCCCCTTGGGGTGCCAGGGATATCGAACTCACCTGCTGAAAAACCACATGAAACCACACCTCTGAAAACCGTTTTGGACCCCACCTGTTGGATACAGATCCGGGCCTCGTAACCAGACACACGCAGACACGACCGACACGTGGGACTGCCAGGACGGACTGACCAAAACGGCTGCGATGCCAGAGGGGTCTGGCTTGATCGGCATATACCAGCACCCGAACTCGGCCAGGCTGTTAGTGGAGGGTTGTTGGACCACAGGTCGAAGTCGCTTGGTGACCTGTTGGCCGTTCGGGTGCTGCCGAGTGGCAGTCCCAGACGGGTCGTGTTTGGGACTCACAATTTCGACGCATGGCCTGGTGGTCGCCCCACTGACGCCCCCGCTGCCTGACGTCGTCGTGACGCCTCAGGTGGTTTGTCTTTGATTCATTGCTGGTCGCTTGGGCAGAAAAACAGAACTTCCTGAAATCCCAGTCCCAACCAGAAACAGTTCTGCTTGTTCCAATATGGCTTACTTGAAATCCTGGTCCTACTGGACATGGCTGCGGGACTGTGGAGTTCCATCCAGAACTCTTTCTGCTTGGGGGTTCCAAGTTCGGATCTTCGGACGATGAAGAGGCAGAAGAGATGAATCAGTGGAGTACAATCCCTTGGGCTCCTGACCGCCCCCTCCGTTTCGGTTCGGGCACTAGGGGGCACGGGTGCCTTACGGGGGTCGTTTAACCATCGAAGCTGAGGAGATGGGACAGGAGCCCTAGGGAATGACCTTCAGTGATCTTTGGGGTAAATACCAGGGAAAATCCCATGCTCATCCATGCTCCAATACGTTTGTCCACCTCAACACCTCTCGACCACAGTCAATACTTTTGAATCCCGGCCCCTTAGCCGCCTTAGCTTTGGTGTTGCGACGGGCGTCTCCATCGCCACAAGTGTTTGTGTTTTTCTTCGGTTCGGATGTGTGTGCCCTTTCCTTGAGCTCCCAACTGATGGTGTCCCGCCTTTCAAGATGAAGACATGAGACAAAAAGAAAAGTGTTGGATCTTGCATGGTAGACACCCGCCGCCCCTCCTAGCAAGCAAGTGGAGGCATGAGTGAATCGAGAAAACTAGCAAAAGGTACTTGTTCTTGACTATTTTGGATTGAACATTCTATGGTACTGTACTTGGCCCACTTTGCCTTGTGCGCTGCAAATCTTGAGGTTTTTTTTGATCACGCGCTTCTAGGGCCGAGTGAGCACTATAGCAGTTTGATTGCTGAGTAAGGAGTCGGCGTGCACAGCCCAGGAACCAAGGTTTTGTATTTTGGGATGGTCCAATCTTCTCCTGTTCATTCCTTTTGTCTTCAGAAATTGCTGCAACATCTAGATTATCTTCCCGCCAGGAAAAAGACAAGGGCCTGATCATACAGAAACTGACAAACACACGAGGGAAGTCCTAATTCTCACCATGCAGATGCCGAGTTCACTTCCAAGTTCTTTGGAAGCACGAAAGAAACCGGCTCACAGTTCCACTATAGGACAGCACATGGGAAAGTCAACCTGAGCCTGTTTTCCAAGCCACGTTTTGGTGGGCTTGGGTCCTCCATGAGCAGCCACAGGATGACTGTGATCATCCACTTAATACTTTTTTCTATAGACTCTAGACCCCGAAATAGATAGACAAAGTACATCCCTTTCAACATGTATCGGACACCTTCCCCTTGGCTACCGAGGACTCGGGCGACTCGTTCGACTCGAGACCCAATCGCAATCGCTCAGGTTGCCTTAATGGTTGCGGAGACTTGGGCCACTTGGTGTGCTTGGGCAAACCATCACGCCCTGTTCCGACGCATGTTCCGGGCTTCACATTCATGGCACATCGGATGGGTGTGGTGTTCTTGTACCAAATCTAGAACTAGAACCTGCAGAGTTCGCCAAGTAAGGACAGTTCTCAGAAGTGGTTTTCTTACACTTCGAGGACACTCAAGACTGACCCCGTGACATTGCAAAACAATGGTTAACCGCGGTTAACCCTTCTCCACCTGTTCCTGATTGTCCTGTTTAGTGAAGAAACAGGTTTGAGATTGAACATTGGTGGGTTCCAAAGGGTGAAGGACCAAGATGAGACTGACCGTTCTTACTTGGGTCGTCCAAAGCTTCCACGGCCCGTGGGGCTCGCAGTGCCGTCCAAAGTTTCACGGGGAACAACCGACTCTACCAGCACCGACGGCCAACAGGTCACCAATTGAAGCCTGTGACAGGGCCTTTCCCAACCCATTTCGCAGACCTGTTGGGTTCGGTGCTGGTATGGGTTCGTCCTCGCGACATGTGGTCGCGACATGTGGCGACGGCGACGTCACTCGAACCATTTCGCCTGCGAAGCGACGAACCAACTGTCCAAGGTTTTGACCATTGTGGTCCTGGCCATGGGCAGCATGGAGGGCGGTATGCCAACAGGTGCTGTCCAAGCCGCTTTTTCGATATTCCGCATGTATGTATACAGGTGTTGTTTTTGGTTTGTCTTCGGGTGCATAAGGATTGCCGAGATTGTTTTAGCATGGTGGATGCCGGGCATTACCAAGCTCATCCAAGCTCTAAGCAAGGGTGTGCCACATTAGAAAGTGGACATTTCTTTGGAGTCACATCTCCTCCTTTGGAGTCACATCTCCCCTCACAACTTCTCAACACAACTGTCACCGCGGTTTCTCCAAATCTTTGCTCAAGACCAGAGCCACCGGCCATCCCCGGTGGCTATCGAAAAGGGATGCCGCTGGCGTTGGTCTGGGGCTACACCGCCTATGTGAGCCCGGGCAAAGTTCCCTGGCAGATTTCCACACTGTTGGGCGTGACCTGCGCTTGCTGCGCCGTGACGTGCGCCATATGCCTGAGGCCGACGTGGGAGGTTTGTTCAGAAGCTGCCAGCCTTGCCCGCCAGTAAAACTTGGGACAGAACTAGCCTGTGAAGAAGGTATGCCAAGCACACCACCAGATGCCAGTATACCACCAGGTTCAACCTCAAAACCCCACCAGGCACATTGGTGGGGTATGCCAAAATGTCCTCGGTACATATGAAGAAGGTATACTCCCCCAAGGGTGAGGAGTAGATCGTGCCGAATTCTGAATCAGAGGTGCTTTAGATGCTGGCCACAGCGGGGTCAGTGAAACGTTCAGTTGTAGCATGGTGGTGTGAAAAGAAGAACAATTACTATCCAATTAATAACATCATTGACTGTTCCGAAATCAGCAGCAGCAGCAGCAACAGCAGCAGCAGCAGCAAGAAGCAAGAAGCAACTGCAGGCAACACTTCATACTTCAAACAGGTCCTCATTCAGCATGACCAGCAACACCACGATCAAAGGTCTCCAGCTACAATCAGTCCCATGTTCAGTAACAGACACAAATAAAAAATAAAGGTATAAACTATGACAAGCTATTATTTTAGAGAGCGGGTAGTCATGGGGGGTGGGGTAATCTACGCCACGTTATTTTAATGCCATTTTCTTTTTGGGGAAACGCCTTTGCCGACCATCATCCACTGTCCACTGTGCCCTGGCACTATGTTGCCAACCCGCGCCAGATGGGGCATTCGGGATGGTCGCAAGAGCGCCTTCATCGTGGTGACGGAGAACCGGCCAATGGTGCCAATCTATTTAGAGCTGGTGCGTACCATTGTGATGGTACCAGCCGTTTGGATGATTCATGCAAAGGAGGAAGTGTTTTTTTTTCATGTTTGCAATATTGACTTCCCTAAGGGTCCAGGACCATCCTGAGGATGTCCTTTGACCCCCAAGACCATTCTCTGGAAGTGCTTTCACCTCCAAGACCATCCTCAGGAGGTACCTGGACCCTATGGGCTTGTGATGCCAAGTCCACGAAGTGACAACGAATTAACAAACAAAGAGCAATACGACACAACGAAGTCGCAAGTCGCAAGTTTTCTTGGCAATGTGACCACCCAAACCAGATCAAAGGAGACATAAAGATCATAAAGGTTCAAGTTGAAATTGTTGGAATGACTGCAGTTCGTTGTTCAGCTGCCACCACCAGGTATATAACCGCGGCAAAATGCTTGCCACAGGCCCTATTTGTAACATCTTGTAACTATGCTCATCATCCATCGTTGCACAGTGGGCCAGAGTCCCAATCTTCATTGTGTGTTCCCAGACACTCCATGTATGCCGCATGCCATATATGCCGATCAGTTGGGGTGGTTTGAGGGTCATCAGCATATATGGCAGTCCCATGGAGTGTTTGGGGTTGAACTCAGGCGATCATGAGTTTGATGGCGGTGTTGTGCATTCTTCGACCAAGCACTTCCTTCACGCTTCAGCTTTTGATGGCCATTTTCACCTGCGTGGTGGTTGGGTGCCCGGACCCACACGCTTTGGGGGGGGGGGTGTGAGAAGATGGTTGGGGCGGGTGCCAGGGGGGTCTAACCACCTTCTGAGGATATGGTTGGAGGTCTAGGGTACAGTAATAAGCGAGATGTGATGAGTCAACCGTAAATATTTAATAATAGATGTTGTGATCTAGGAGGATCATACATGTGCTAGGTAGAATAGCCATGTGTGACCGTCACTAAGCGGAATATGTCCATTGACGTTCAAAGATTTGCCATCCAACGCCCAAGAACCATCAGGAGTTAAGGCCAATGAATTCTTAGTTTCCTTTGTTTGGTCAGGCCTTGCTAACTTTTCAGGGAAGTTCCTTTTGTAGCTCTACTGTATACTAAATCAATCTCACTTGTTGATTTTTTTCACCCTATCATAATTCATAATCCTCCAGACCTTGCAGATCAAGATCTTTCAGACTCCGTGTTCGTAAATCACAAGAAGAAGAAACAAAGGAATCGCGGAACTCCGTCCGACCTCCACAGGAACATGACGCGATATTTTGTGGCCTTACTGGGTGAGCCACCCATGCCACAGGAGCTGTTGCTTGGACGGAACTCCATGGGACTCAACTCCTTGGGACTGGAAGATATGATGATGGACACCCCTCGCATCACCCCTGGCCTTTTAGAAGGCAGTGCGTCCTGGCAGTCCCAGACGCGTCGTGTTTGGGTATGCTGCACCGAAACGAAACCATCGTTTTCAGGTTCCGTCAGAAATTGAGGAACGTCGCCGGTGTGTTGAAGCAGTATATTATGTAGTTTTTATGTACCAGCTTTTGAGTCGAAGTCCACGAGCTGTTGGAAGGGTTCAATTTGTTGGTTCTCTTGCGGGCTTTGGTTTCTGCAGGATGTCTCCCATTTGGGCAGTCTCAACTGATTCATGCCTCAATCCCTTATCTAAAAACATGCCCACGCATTGTGATTGCCAAGCAGGTTAACGTACCCGTTAAAAGGAAATAGAGATTGCCTTCGTTTGTTTGGGTTTGGGTGGGTTCGTTTGTTTGTTTCCACGAACGATCACCAAAGTGTCAGCATGGAGACGATGCTGCAAGGTGAACGTGGAAGGTTCTAGAGCGGAAATTGGAAGCAAGGACCCCATCCTGTACACCAAGGATTCCACATGTGATGGGTGGTGCAGGCAGTGGAGTGGCATTCCTATTATATAAGCTTTTAAAACACACATAGTTCGCCCTGGAAGATCAACATGAAACTTGAACACCACTTTCAGTGTGTGTGTGTGTGTGTGTGTGTGGAGCAAGCTAGTCCTCCAAGAGGTCCGTTTTCAGGTAGGAGGCCCTCATCGCAGACAGCTTCGCTTCGGCTGATGTTTTCGTGGTGACTCAATTGGAGCTGAAAGGCGTGTGAAGGTGACGAGAGGTACCTAGACACGACACATGGGACTGCCAGGACGGACTGCCGATCAAGCCAGACCCCCAGTCAACCACCCCTGGCCTGATCGAGTCCTATGGAGTGCCTGGGGTAGTTCAGATCGTGCCACTGAAGCCGACCAGTCGGTTGACTCCCAGTCAGATCAAAAACTGCCAGTCGGACCCTGAGTGACGTCTATTTGAGACCACCAACCACCTAAAACCCTAGGGATCCAAGTACCTTCTCAGAAGGTGTTTGGAGACAGATGTAGGTTTGGAGGATCCAAGTACCTTCTGAGAAGGTACTTGGATCCCTAGGGAAATATCTAAAATTCTGTCTTTTCAGATCTTGCTCTATCAAAACTCCGGTCATGTTTGAGTTCTAGGTCGGTGCATAAAAGGTATATGTTAAGTATCAGCTCAGCTCCTTCCACTGGAGCCTGCTCAAGTGGCCAAGATGGTCAAGTGTCATCCTGATGTAGATGGAAGATTGGAAAATCAAAAGCCATGTTATCCTGTTATCGAGTGTCTATTTGCTCCAGGATGGAGGGGATTGACATGGATTGAACTATAGATTGAACCCACGCCTAGGTAAACCCAGGGAAACCTCATCGATCAGGTGATTTCTTTCTCACCTTTGGGTGTTTCCCCGGTTCTGGGGAAGCAAATCCAGGTAAACATGCCAGTCAGTCCGCATGTGGCTCTAAACCATGCCATGCTAATGCAGCCCCAACCAAATCTGGTTCATCTTCCCTGCCCAGACCAGTTCTGCCCCGAAATCCGCGGCGTTCCAAAACCCACCCACCCACCTTCATCGAGGCTCGCGCGAGTGCCAAAGAAGCGCTGGTGGTGCGGCTCCTGCTGCGGGGGCGTCAACGACACCTGCTGGGGCTTGGGCTTTGCCTGGAGCAAGGTGCCCCATCGCGTCACTCTGAAGCTTGGGCTTTTCACCCACCTCGTCCACTTGGACCGCGTCGCGGACCGTGGGGGTGGACCATGACCCCCGGTCGGGGCCCAAACGTCACGAGGACCGTGACGACGTAACGAGGTAACTACCATCATTTACAACACAAAGTAACATGGTGGAACAATTCCTTGTATACTGGGTGGTGACTCCATTCTCAAAGTGTATAGGCATTCTCCGAACCTGAGCAAGACTCTCGCACAAACCACGGTGGAATCCTTTGTTTTTCCCTAAGGATCCAAGTACCCTCTGAGAAGGTGTTTGGGGTGGGTTTGGAGGGTCCAAGTACCTTTTGAGGAGGTACTTGGATCCCTAGGATTTGTAATCCTCACTGGTCACCATCCATGTTTTTCTTGGGGCTTTGCTAAACCCCGCAAGGCTCTGCTACTAGGTCCGATGACACCGATCCCACAGAGATGGGTCCACGATCATCCGTTCCGATGTCCAGACCGAACCCCCCCCCATAGGGTCCAGGTACCTCCTGAGTGAGGATGGTCTTGGAGGTGAAAGCACTTCCAGAGAATGGTCTTGGGGGTCAAAGGACATCCGATTCGGATGGTCCTGGACCCTTAGGGGAACTCATCTCCCGGCAACGACCATCCGCACGGACCTGGACCCGAAAAGTCTGGGGCTTTGGTGCCATCGGTGCCACCACTTACACTCCGACTCGTTTTATCTCCGGCGGACACGACCAGTGGTAAACCTTGATGTTTGTGTGTTTGTTTTTTTGCCCCTAGGGATGATGAACTCCCATACCTGGGGAATGGATGGGAAAGGGGATTTCTTTTCTGATTTGTTCCATGGGCAAACAAATCCAATCAACCCTGAAGGGAGGGTTTAGAGGGTTGTGACCTTTCAGCTCTGGGTTGTTTTAGAGGGTTGTTTGGGTGTTTTGGACTCTTAGATGGTGTGATAGCCCAGACATGACACTTGGTTTTGATAGGAGCAGACCATATTTGGGCTTCTTGGTGGTTCGGGACCTCACTTAACGCTACGCACAATCATGGGATACCAAGTCTGATCAACTCGGCGTACCTGCGAAATCGCATGGAACTTGGTGACGTTGCCTAGAGACCTGGTCCACTCAAGTCCTGGAGACCTTGGGAGGCTGACCTTTCAGGTTTGGTGAGGCTCCTGCTGCATGAGACACGCAGCGAATGAGTGAGGTCCAGACACGCAGGGCCTTTGAGACGTGACACCTTGGGCCTTTGAGACCTTCGAGGTGACTTCGTTCTCACCTGTCACGGACCGTTTTACCCCAGGAACTTCTTTCACGGCCACCGTGTGGCTTCGCATTCGGGACCGTATCTTTCTCCTGACCCGTTTGGCCTCCAGTCGTACCTTCTGAGGTTTGGTGGGACTGGGGTGGGTGCCAGGAGGGTCCAAATACCTTCCGAGGAGGTACTTGGAGGTGTAGGGTGAGTGTGTGTTGGTTCGCTTTGAGAAGTGCCACGCGTTCCGATTCAATCCACTCGTTCCTGCCACTCACCCGGCTGCGCTTGGATGCTTCGCGGATGGTGTGGCAGGTTCCAAGCTTTGACCCCGCGCCCAGGAGCGATCTTCACACGGGTATCTCCATGGCTCCTTGACTGCGGAAGTATTGCGTGGCGCCTTTCCTCACCCCCTGGCCTCCAGTCGGTACCTTCTGAGGTTTGGTGGGACTGGGTGGGTGCCAGGAGGGTCCAGTCATACCGAACCTGAGGAGGTAAGACTGGGGGTGTAGGGCATTTGCGCGAGGCAGAATCGACATTTCTGAAGGAAGCATGTGCCCAATTTGCAGGGTGAACAGTTCTAGGATTGTGCAGTGGGCGGAATCAGGAGGGACTCTAGAATCTCTTTTGCCAGATTCCCCGGCTCGTCACTGAGGTATTTCCCCTATAGTCACTGAGGTATTTGTGTGTTTTCCCATGACCAGATGCCCCAGGTTCCAGTTTTCAGCCAACTCCTAATTCCGCTGATTCAAGAAATTCTTCATCCTGCTGGCGATATGTTTGGGCTTGGGGGGGGGCGTTCGTTTCCCGGCTTCCTGGGTGAATCCTCCCGTACCTGGGGAAGATTCAGATGTTTCACATCCGAGTTGGGTTTTCCCAACGGTTCGCTGCGCTGACGGAGCTGCGCTGCACATCCAGCTCCACGTGTCCGTGTGACATAGGAGAATCAACCATTTGTTCAAAACATGGAGCAAATTCCATCAGCCAAGGACCAATGCCTTTGAAGGAGTCTTGAGGATTAGCACCCCTTTTCGGAGCATGCTCATGGACACCACCCGGGTCCTGGAATGTTCTGGAATGCCTTCAACTCATGTTTGATGCCATTATCGTTCAATTCATTGCCTGTTAGACCAGCTCAATCTAACTTCAGGTTCGCACTTGCCGACAGAATGCATCCAACCGCATATGTTATTAAGGAACGCACTTGGTGCTGGTCTTTCAAGACTTCTTTCAGTTGGAGTTCTTGCGTTTGGGGAACTCTCACAAGCAACACTTTGATTCAGCTGATGTCCAGGTTCATCAGCTGGCTTGGTTGGTAGGTGTGGTTGTCACATTTCATGTGAAGCTGAGCAAGAGAGCATGACAGTGACATTCAACACTACACACGCTACCCAGTTCGATCATATTGTAGGTGTGGAATCTTGTACTTGGTGTTCAGATGTGCCACAAAATGCAATGGGATTTGAATTCATCTCTAATTCCTGCACAGCCTGCGCCCCCCAGTGTACCACTTGTTTTGTTGCCACGCCCAGGTTCGAATCTTTATGATCTTGCACATTTGTCTCCAATGCTTTTCACTCTCGGCCAGCATGGTTCCCATGAGTGTTCAGATGCTACCCACCGGCTACTGTGAAGCCAAGACCATGTTTTCATCTCCCTGGATTCTTTGACGCTCAGCTGAGCTCGGATGTTGAAAACCAACCAACGAGAGAGACACCTATGGTCTGCGAAAGCCGAGCCCCGCCCCGAGCCCCCTTTGAAGGTGGAACCTGGGTGACTGGGTGACTTGGGGGCGAGGTGTATGTAATTATTTGTCTTGGAGCATGTTCCTTCCTAAGAGAATCTAAGAGACACTGACTACAAAGGACAGCAGACAGAAATGACTTAGCCTCAAGTCATGTCAGACTGGTGACGTCATGAGAAGTTGGAGAAGACTTCTCCGATCGGCTCGACTGCTCTATTGGTTGACTGCGCTCAACCCAGGGATCTCGGTCTTTCGCGGTGCCATCTCCGGTCGGGTCGTTTCGCTTCACCGACCGGGACCGACCGTCGGACACCCTTGGCCGTATACTCAACCCACACCTCGGAGAATGTCAGTGGATACTCTAGTTCCCTGCTGAAGAGGGGCTAGCGGCTAGACTTCGTTCGTTGAGTGCGGATGACCTGCTCCTGTTTGCAACATTCTGTTGCATGTATTGTTGTTCTTTTCTCCTGAGGGTTTGTGATTGTCATGACCGTCTCGGCCTCCTACGTGGGCATGGCCGGCTTTGCGGTCATCAATAATGCCATCTCCTCAGTGCTGGACGTGGAGCTTCGCGCAGCTGACGAGGCAGCAGAGGACGAAGAGCAGAAGTTCATTCGGCACTTCCAAGTGGCCCGGGCTTTGCCGCAAGTGCATGAGCCTCCTTGCGGGAAACGATTTACAAGCCTCAAAAATATACACTGTACAATCCCAGAAGTGTATTCAGTCAACATCTGTCCCTGATACGTGGAACCAGGTATTCAATCCCGGTGCTTAAAAGATGGGTAACCCACCCCCATGGGCCAAAGATGCCTGTGGGTGGCTGATCACTGGGTGGCTGATCACCGAACAGTACTTGGAAAGAGTGTTGATCTATAACAGTACTTGAGCACTTGGATCTCGAAAGAACTTACTCCTAGATCTTTCAACTATTCAAGATCTTTGCCTTTTCATCTATACCAGCCAAGTTCGGCATGTTACACGCTGGGGCACACCAAGTCTCTGTGCATCGTCTCATATCGTCTTTTCATGAGGATTCTGGCGAAGGGTGCGTCCGATGAGTTGATCGATGTGATCCAGGGGTGAACTCGGCTTTGCCATGTTTTGGACTCTAAACCGCCCAACATGCCGGTTCGACGGTCTAGGGGTTTGAAAGGGGTGAGTAGTCCGGACAGTATAGGCATAATATATAAGCTTGTGACGCGTAAGTGCATGGTTCCAATTTGGTTGCCTGTCTTTTGTTCCGGTGAGGATTGCACGAAAGTATGAGCTTTCTCCATGTCACTCCGGGCGTTTTCCAAACAGATCTGAGGTAGCATCGCAATCCAAGAGCATCCCTATCTACATGCTGCTCCCCTTGGTCGGGGCCATCATGGGCGCTTTCCCTGTGAGGTTCAGAGACGTGACCATCACCATCAACTCACACAATGACAAGTTCCACTGCCCAGTCTTTGACCAAAATGCCTTTTGATCTCGATTTAGACACTGGACTCACTGTGATGGGAACACTCACACTCTTGGTTGCTTCCCCCAAAGCAACCACAAATGTCACGAAAGATTTGAATACCCTTAGCCCCAAGCAGTTAGAAGTTGTTGATTGAACTGTTTGGCACCTGGAAAGCTTTCGTTTTGGGTGTTCAATGGAGTTCCTCGCCCACCGCAATGCGGGGCCCTGGGCGTCATTGGGGGGCGCTGGGGGTTGCCCCCTTCCACTCCTACCCGAATCCCTCGCATTTTGGCATTAGTCTTGAGTCATTTATACTTGACTTGGCCCTTTTGTGTGTGGTGTGGATACTTGGTGTCAATGGCTGCCATCACTGTCCTCCTTTTGCCCCTGGCATCGTGAAATAGAAGGCTGTCACGAGTTCCTGTTGTCCGTCTAATGTCGTTTATAAGGAATTCTCCATCCAAGACCTCATCCAAAACAAGAAGTAATATAATTGAGACCGGTCCATCTTTCTAAACGCATTGTCCAATATTTGCCATTCGAGGTTTGTGGGCATTTGCTCTACTCGATGTGCATCGCACTGGGCATGATGTGGGTCTCGGTCTTGAATTACCGAAGCTTCACTCCTGCTGGCATGCCCATCGACAAGCTTCCAGAGGTCCTTGCGCAGTTAGCCCCAGCATCGCCCGCAGACTCCGACTCGGATGACCCGTCGAACGAGGGCTCGGGCTCATTGGTGAGCGAATGAATCTGTCTTACGGTAATACGCACCGGAAAAAGGAGCGGGAGTCACTGGATGGAAGGCCTTAAGACATTTTTGAAGTTGCTCCACAGTAAAAACGATTTGTTGATCCAATACTGTTTCAGATTTGAAACCATTTGGAACTGCATCCATGAAGATCATCCTGAATCAGAGTGTTTCTTCCAGTGACCGATTTGTGCTGCACTTTGTCGCCGCACAGATCACACGTGTCAACCGGATTTGTGCTTCGCACAGGACTCGGATGCTGATATAGATTGGGGTCCAAATGTGGCTTTCAAGATGCCGGTCTGCGCAAAACGCACGATGTTCGCTCCGAAAACCAAAGAAGTATGCAACGCCTCGCTGGTTCTTTTCGAGTTGAACCACGCCGTGCTTCCAAGTTCCACCTCGAAGGTGGGGGGAAGTGGCATCCGAAAGGCAGACGCGTCGACCCGTTCATTGATGACGTGCGTTGGCAAACATCAATCGAATGTCTTGGCTGATGTATCTCATGCAGGCACCAAAAATGGGGACCGCGCGTGCGGGAAGAGCTTGGAATCTGCATCGGGCACAAAGGCTGCAGTTTCGCAGTAGCTTCCCAAGTATGCAGATTCTGGATGCCACAGATGGTGATGATTGCTATTTAAGCCCAGCCAAACCCCTCACAAGACACACTTAAGGCACAGCAAATGGATTAATTTGAGAGATAGTCTCAGATAGACCGGTTTGGTGGGAGCATGGTGGAGCCTTTTTGGAGTTCCGTCCGGTTGTAGGCCGAATCACTGTGCGTTCCCAGCTGCGCGTTGGGACCTTTCAGCCGACCTTTGTGCGCAAAAACGCTTTCCGTTTGACATGATGGGACAGTAGGGGATGTGGAACGGGTCTCAGATGTAGCTGGATACATCTACAAGCCCAGGGATTGATGCTTGGTCAACATGAATGGTATAAACAGGACTTGCATATGGCGCTTCCGTGACCACATGACTGGGTCCAACCAGGACACACGGTGTCTCCGGAGGACCTCCCTGGTCGACGACTCAGCGCAGGTCCTTTGCGTCTCTTGCGACTGCTGCGCCTGTCGCGCCTGGTGCGCTTGCTGAAAGCCATGCCTGAGCTGTTGAGCTAACCTCAGTGGGCGGGGTTCAGAAAGGCGATATGTCCCGATCATGAAAGATCACTTTACTTTCAACAGGAGGTGCACCCCGGCACTTCCATTTGACCAGAACTCGTTGGTTTCCACTCGCTTCGCGAGTCGGGGGAGCTGAGGGTGCGAATTTCCGCGGGCGAACTTCGAACTTCTGTTCCAACCGTTCCAAACCAACACCACAATCCCGGCCAAAAGCATCGGTCTTGGAGTGATGATGTGATGATCGAGCTTAAACTGCTTAGGAACGTGGTGCCTTGCGAAGGCTTTCTTCCCAGACACCAGAAAAGCATGCAACCACAGGTCCAAACCCTAGGGGCTTCGAGTGCCTCCCCAAACATTTTCTCAGAAGGTACTTTGAGCCCTAGGGTTTGTGTTTCATGGGAAGCTGGCTTTGGAGTTGTTTTGTTCATATCTTGGTCGAATACTGGGTTCTCTATGATAGGGAGTTGTTTGCTGAGAAGTGTTCAGCGATTGCGGCTGTTTGGGCTCAAAAAGAGGCTACGCCACTTGCCAGATGAAAGATGTTATTGGTGTCTCTAGCTGTCAAATAATGTCAAATATAGAGAAACAGCAAACAGAAAGAATAGATCACACAGCTCGAGACCCTCTATATTTATTTGATATTCATGTGTCCTTTCAGAGCATGTGTCTTTCTATGTGCAAAGATCCAACATACACACCCTGATCGTCTCCGTTCTGGCGTCCAACCGCCCCTTCTTTTCGGGGGCCTCGAAAGTGAGGCACCACCGACGTCGTCCAACCGCGGAGGAGAAGCGGACTCCGCGGAGGTCCGGCGGTTTTTTTCAGTCGCCATGGAGATGAAAAGGATGTCCAGCAGTGCATGGTCGGTGGGCCATAAGAAGCTCGGTCCAGCATGTGTTGTTTTTTCCGAGTGGACTGTGCTTTTTTTTTGCCCGTTCTTGAAGATGAAGGCGGGGTGACTGGGTGACTGGGCGGGACATGTACCCTCCTGTTGTGGCTTAAGGGGTTGATTCCTTGGTCTTCCCGGCTTCCCACCTTCCTTCCCAAGGAAGCCCCGGCGCTCCGTGATGGGTGGAGACTTCGTGCGGAAGGTGGCGGAGGAGAGTACGCCCACCGCTACACCCGTGCGGTGGGCGTGGTTTTTGCCCGGGGGTTCTCATTTGTTAGTGTGTTTTTTTGGGGTGCCTGCAGGAGAAGAAGATATGGACTGGAATGGTACCAATTTGAGAATGTAAGCTAGAACAGATCTATGATCTATCAATATTTAATCAATATTTGATTCATTCTACTTAACATAGAATAGATATGCATGTACCTAAGCCACTTCAGTCTGTGCCAGGTGTTAGTCGTGTTTTTTTTGTATGGTTTTTGGTGTATGATCATTGTATGATGAGCTTCAGTCTGGTCTGAGGTCCGTTCCTGACCCGTAGGGAGTGGTGCAGTTCAGAAGACACCAGCGAAACGAAGGAACCGGAACTGCCAGGCGCAGGCAAGATCACCGGAACGAGGTGAGTTGCAGCTCATGGGAATCCAAGGGATTCAGTGCTGCAAGAAGCAAATCTTTGGCGAAGACAAAGGCCCAAGCAACTCCAAGACGGCCAGACCTTTCATTCGATTCTGCTCAGGCAGCTCCGAACACGGGCAAAACCCTAATCATGGCTAAGGTGGGGGACACTGGAAACTCTTGCTTGTACAATCCTTTACACCCCAATACACCTATGACAGCACAACTGGTGTTGCTCAAGATGAGGAAACTCGCCGATCGAATCCCAACCGATCGCCAGCATCCCAAGTTGCTCAATCAATCCACCGGCATCAAGGAGCTGTTTTTTGTTGCGAGTAGATGCCATCCGACCAAGAATTGGGCAACACAATCTTCATCCAACAATCATGGAAGCCCCCATGTAGAAGTAGTGTTTAACTCCCAAAGTTCGGCCATCCAGTTCATGGATTTCCGCAGCGGTCGCTTCCAGGAGGAGGATGCCAGCTGGGTTGGCCGCCTCAGGGCCAAAGCGACTCAAGCAACCAGCAGCAGCTTGGAGTTGGCACGGCAGCTGGAGGGCTGAGGGATCGGATCGGATGCATCCGCGTTCGCCTGTTTTGGAGAACCTTGAGGGCAGCTCTCACCAAGAGAACCCCTGATGTCCCAGATGGGTGAGATGTGTGTCTTTGTGATAGTCAGACAGCTTCCGCAAAAATGGTTGTTGCCATTCTGCCTTCGGATTCTGATAGATGCCCTTAAGTGACGTTGGCCCCTTCACAATCTGTCTAGATTGGGAAGACTATGACAGCTCCATATTATCGGTGGGAATCATTCTAGGCGCTGGCGCGGCGCTTGGACTTCACATGACTTCACCATGTGATCAGATTCATCTCATGTGGCATGACTTGGACTTCTTGTAATGAAAGCTTTTTTTTTGCCCGGAATCCTCTTCAACTACGAGCCCGCAGCAGTTCCCACCATGGAGGCCATGAAGGGTCTAGTCTCTTGCAAGAAAGGTCGCAGAGGGAAACACCGCAGACACCGCATGAAAAAGACACCGCAGGGGTTCTGTTTGCAGTCTAAAAGCTGTAGCAACAACAGCTTTCTGCTGGTGGGATTGACCACCAAACCCAACGGGTCACAGGATATGATTCGATGTTCCAACCCCCAAAACCCAGTTGGTCCCGAACGGTCCAGGTGTTTACATGGCAAATTTCATGGTCACGGTCGTTTTCGCAGATGCCTACTGCCGCTTGGTAGCAGGGAAGCTGGCAAATGCCGTGCAGATGAGATGCTTGACGTCTCAGCTCCATTAAGCCTGGAGGTGGGCCGAGTAAAGATGTTTGGGGAAAGGTATAACTTTCATTCCAAGTTGTTGAAAAAGAACCAGCAACTGAATGTCTCTACCTCATACGGATCCGTTTGTTGTTTGCTTTTTTTTGTTAGCTTTCGGGGCCTCCATTTTGGTGTGAATTCTTTACCCCACATCCGGCGGGTGGATTACAATCACGATCATCCCGGAAGGCAGGGTCGCCTCTTTTTAGACCCCAAGGTTATCCGGTGTTGTTGGATGGCACGGCTGAAAAGGATATCCATGTTCCGAACGACATGCCAAAAAAAGCCTACATCGACCCCCGTGGCACCACACCATCACCCATTTCTCGGCAGTCCGTCCTGGCAGTCCCAGACGTGTCGTGTTTGGGATAGGGATTTAGAGGGTACCGACTCTTCCTATCTCGCGTTCAGGGGGGTTTCATGATCTTGAAAGCCTTCCCAGTCAGGTCACGCGCGCGCGGTCACGCGCCAACCTGCGGTTCGGAGCAATGACCTTACTGATGGTTGAGCTCGCTCGCTCGCTCCAGCCATATATGGTCTGTTCCTTTTGGGAAAAAGAACCCGTCGGTCTCCCGGCACCCAGAGCCATACATATGTCGACTAGATCTTTTGGGTGGGCACTGTGTCTGGGGGGGCGCCAAGAGTTCTTTTGTGGCGCAGCTGTTTTGAAGGTTGATCATTGAACTCTGCTTTCGAACTGCCACTCTTGCCATTTGCCCGCAAATCACATCTGACCTTCAGTCAGTGAGTCGTGACTCTCATCCTGAGATCAAATTCGGTCAGATCGAAGAAACCCAGACTCTTGATGAATCAACCTCTGTATGAAGAGGTTTGACATGGTTTGACAAACGAATACCGTTTCAATATGTTTCAGTGGAGAGAGGGCGATCCTTGTTCGCAGCTCTGTGGAGTAGAAGAGTTTTGACACTTCCATGTCTGCGGGGTTATTGATCAAAGGGTTTTATTGAACCAGATCCGGACTCATGTTTTACAAAATCCAGACACTCCATGTATGGCATATTTACATTGACCCCTAAAACCACCCCAACTGATCGGCATATATGGCAGTCCCATGGAGTGTCTGGGAAATCCATTTCATGGGTTTGATTGAGACACCTGCGTCTGCCATCAGGCTCGACATCCGAGCGATCCGAGGCACCTGCCGCGACATTGATGCTCGCGCGGACGGGCTGAGCGGACCTCCACGCGTCTTCAGTGTCCTCAGCGATTTGTGCCTAGCTGCTCGGATAGCCAACGAGAGTTGAGCAACGTCATATACCTCTATGAAAGAATTTAGGTAGGACTTAAGATTATGAATCTTTGCGAAAGGAAAACTGCAGTTGGATACTCTCCTGCAAACTAACATGGAACCAGAGAATGGTCCGGTGGTTTCGACCATTTTCCTCTACAAAACCGGGCTTGGCTTTGGGGTTCCATGTGGTCCTCTGGAGGGGAGGTGACCTGGTGGGTTGGACCTGGTTGGACGGCGGTTTTTGCGGGTGAGAGCAAAGGTTTGTTTGTTTTGGCGGTTTGCTTTGTTAGGTTTTGCCGCTAGACCTAAATACATATAATATTAATGTTCTTCATATATATATATATATATATACATAGCCATAAATCTATATATGACCCCATACAATCAATCCGATAATTTGGCCAAGGAGCAGTGAAGAACAAGTCCGCAGGCTAATATCATGGTCCCACTCTGAGCTGTGAACGAACCACGGGAGAGCAGCAACAACAACAACACCACGCCGATCGGGTGGTCCGGCACGCCTTGGTTTTTGATGTAAAACAGCATGGACTTTGAGGATCAGTGACTTTTTTTTTTGTGCATGCAATTTGTTGGCAAGGTGGACACATATCAACAACATGATGATAAGACGTGAGCACCAGCTTCTTTCGTTGACCGAACTTTGGAGTCAGACGAAATGACCGTTTTCAGGCCTACATGACCACCTCCCGGCAAAGGTACGGCTGGCTGTTGTGCAGGTCCCACAGGGTGAAGCTGACCGCTGACCAAGTGAATGGACCCTCCAGTAACGTGGAGGGTTCACATGAGGCCTTTCAGCGATGACCACATCCCCCTGTTGTGGCTCCTGCGAAAGACACTGGTGACCATCTTCCGCGCCGAGAATCACGCGGTTCGCCGAGAATCCCAGGTTCTTTACACGGCCGAGCTGCTGATGTACATCTTTATCAACGGCATTCGCTGCTGGGCGGCCGTCGATTCTGGTGGGCTGTAGGTTGAGCTTAGCATCACGGAACGTTCACTGACGGTTTAGGGCTCCAAGTACTGAGAAGGTGGGACTGGGTAACTGAAGTGGGCGCCCCCGTCCGATCATACCTTCCGTCCTTCACGACTGGCAGCCCTATAGGGCTACCTATATGATGCCTTAGGTAGGTGTCGAAAACAAATGTCGAGGACACATCAACGTTCCACATCCACCGGTGTTGGGAAGTTTGGGGGATCAGGATGTGATTTGTGTTGTCCGCAGTTTTCGGGTCCTCGGAAGTTGGGAGTTTGGTCCATACCCAGTGGATCACTTGGAGGTCACATACTGTACTTGGGGATTGGGGGTTCGCCCCATGAACAGGTGAAATAGAGGTGAAGAACTATTCTCCAAAAAACGCTGAGGGGGTCAGGATTTCCAAGTAGTCTCGTTCAGGACTCGAGGCCAGTTCCCTCCTCGGGTGGAGAAAACGGGCAGCTTTGGGAAACCTGGGTGTGGTTTTCAAGTGTTAAACAAACGCAACACATGCAACCATGCAGTGCTTTTAATAAACAATAACACCATCAGGAGTTACAAAGGGGTGCCTATTGGAGGATAGGGGTGACTTAGGGACTAAAAACTACCCCTTTGTGACTCCTGGCGTCCCAAACTATCCGATACGGATAATACGATCTGGCAGAATAG
Organism: Porites rus; assembly: GCA_964035705.1. Lineage (NCBI taxonomy): Eukaryota > Metazoa > Cnidaria > Anthozoa > Scleractinia > Poritidae > Porites > Porites rus. Next base: position 3,023 of record CAXIVM010001549.1, on the reverse strand, counting down.
AACTGCCTTCCTGCCTTCCGCGAAACCGCCGTTGAAGCTCGACACCGGTGCTTTCTCCTTGTGCGCGACACCGGGGGCACTAGCCCATGGGGAGCGGAAGAGATTCGCGCTGTTTTTAGATTGACAGCATGTGCATTGAATTGAATTGACATGTGTATACCAGGACCCTCCGACCCTCGGGGTGTCCTGGCTGGACTACCGCACACGGATCCGGCCGTTCGGCTTCCAGACAGGGCACCCCGACAGGAGGGTCCTGGTATATATTCAATGTTATGATCAATTTATTGCATTCACTCGGTATTCTTTATCTCCGACACATTCTAGCTGGTGTGAACCGATTATAGATAGACTGATAGATTGATGTACCCGAGCCTAACATGCGAGGCATTTTGCGTGACTGGATGATTTGCATGGATGTGGCTACTTAGCTGCAGCCAGACAGATTATTTCAGGTGATTTTCCATTCTAGAAAAGTGCCCACAAAGAGGTTCCAAGCCATTCCCAAGTCGAGTGGATCGTTATCCCTAAAATTGTGATGTTAACGGACGGGATCGTCCTCTTTCCTTTTTCGCAGTAAAACAAAGTGGCCGTCTTGCCCAAGCCTGCGATCCTCATAGAGAAATTAGTCGACTTCCTGGTTTACAAGCCTGGTCTTCATGATTTCGCTGGACGCCGCCTGACGCCGCATATCCCTCATTGGGCGCCAACTGTTGTTTGCTCCAATTTGCCACGCATCCATTTCCGGGGACATCAGTTTTTGTTGTGTGCTGCACATCGCGTGGGGTGTTGAAGACCCGGTTAGATGGCATGTGCGCCCAGACCCGGGATCCAAGAACGGTGGTTGAATAGACCAGGTGTGACCCTGCAAGCTGGAAGCTAACTGATTACCAGGCGATCCACGTCAGTGGCCAAATATCCTCTTTGCTTTCTGTATCCATGAGGATCCTTCACAACACATGAATTAATATGTCTATGTCGAATGGCCCAATATATATATATATATATCATGTCTTCTTTCATGGCAATGTACATGAATGTGTCTATATGTATGTACAGCAAAGTTTTGTAAAGCCGCCATCCTATCTGATGCGGCCCAGCATTCTGTGGACTTGGGTTTTTGATGTCGGAACCTTCTCACAGGTCATCATCACGTGTGGCTACATCGAGCTGGTTTTCAACTGGGCAGGCTGTCTTCAAGGGTGGTGGCATCCGTTCAGTGAAACAAATCCCTTACTTACACAATAGTGTGCGAGCTAGATGCTGATACATCAACCATCATCAAACACATGCAGATGCATGCACAATACAAATATATGTATATATATATACAGTATAATTTGCATAGTTGTTTGTCAATTTGTAGACATCTATAAGTGTATATAGTTTATTTGTCAATATATATTATATTCTCTACCTGTGTCCCTGCACCACCAACACCTTCCTCCACCGCCCGGTGTCGAAACCCGCCAGGGGAATCGGAGGGCGTCGTGGGCATCAGCATCGTCCGCGCGCTGCGGTTGGTGCGGATCTTCCGGCTGATCCCGGCTCTTGAGGACGATCCGGCTCTTGGGGCGAAGAATGTAGTCTCTGGATCAAAAACACCTCTTGATATGAGGGGGGTTGTATACATCAATAGTCTACATTGAAATGGTATTTGTAAGAGTGAGAGTGAGAGACACGACCTAAGGCGGCAGAGTGAGAGCGAGAGTGAGAGGGCCTAGGGCCTAGGGATTGATAGCTGAGAGGGTTCAATGGAGTTTCGTGACATGAACATTGTTGGGGCTTCAATCATGTACACTCCCGAAAACTAACATAGACCCTGACAATGGTCCCATGGAAGACTATTTTCCTCTACCAATCAGTGGTTTTCAGGTTCCATGTTAGTCTTCCAGGGTGTGCCCACAAATTGAATTTCACTCACCCTACGAGCTTCACCTGTTGTCGCCTTCACCTGTTCACGCTCGCAGGAAGATTCGCACCCTGCGTGAACTGCACAAGTTAGCTATGATGATGGCCACCTGTGTGGCTTAGCTGCCAGACGCATTCGTGGCTGTCCAAGTCAAACAAACAGCTATACTAACGCAGGAGTTCTGTTGCAAAACATGTGCTTTTCTTGAACAGATCTGACCCACTGGTTTCCCACCTCCCAACTTGTTTTCTTGCATCCTCTCACACCGCCATGTATGCATTTGTGCTCCGGGTGTTTCTATATTATTGTTATTCTGTGTGGTGTTTCTTGAACACATGCATGGGGTAGCAAGTATGGATCAATTTCATCAATTTATAGCTTTTGATACATTTGAGCTCTTTTGGGCTTTCAGCGAGGTTTAACCAGGTCAATGTTCAAAAAGGCTTGAGTTGCGCATCATGCTCCCACATCGCAAATGTGCTTCAATTCAGAGTGTTTGTCTACACCAGCACGACCAACACCTGCACGACTTGCGATACAAGATGTCCGCATGTCCGTATGCCGGATCCCGTTGTTCTACATAACAATCAAAAGATACAGCAAAAAGTCCTGTAGCTTCCTGAAAATCCATCAAGAGCTGAAAATCCATCAAGAGACCATCCATGGTGGCAGAGTATGCTGCTTCTGAGAGGGTTCTATGAATGTCAGTTTCGGGATGTCTCCATGAAGCTTTGACTAGTTCACTTCCTCCCAAGAATCAGCTTTTTCTCAATGCTGCTTGGGTCTTCCAGGAAGACGTTCCACAATACGTTCCGACGTTCCGCGCCGGTCTTTGTGCAAAACGGTCTGTTTTGCTTCGCTTTTTTTCCTTGTGAGGCAAAGACCTTGGTTTGGTCTTTCCTCCTTTGCTTCTTGGTGATGACCTTGTGGTCCATGCTCATGGTGGAGACAGTGCATCCTTTGCTGCAGGAAACTTGGAAGAGCTTAGCAGGATGGTGTGAGCAGGGGGTCGTTGTGGCGCTTTTTCGATCTGAAAGATGTGGCATTGGTTGACCGCCCTTGGATCATGTTGGTCATTCAAAAGGGGAGATATATCTCTATATATAGTCTATAG
>CAXIVM010001547.1:45200-96164 GCA_964035705.1 Porites rus | reverse complement strand
ATATGATATGGGCCGCCTCTACGTGTTGAGAACTCTGCTGATGCAAAGTATACAGAAGCCCATGGCCTCTACTCTATAATGGCAACAGGAAGGAACCTAAGCGTAATGGGGTGAGGAATTTTAAAGGAGCCGCTCTAAAAACATGTCTTTGCATCTTAAGTCTTATCACGAAAGCTAGCACCAGCTAGATCGCCGCATCACGTGAAAACTTCATATGTAGGGGGGCCCCCCCCTGAAAAGTAGAGCCTACCTGTACAGGGTTCCACTCCAACAGCTGATATAGTGTGTCCATGCTTGACTGCTTCAAGGCTCAAAGAGCAAGAGGATAAGACTCTGCGCATAAAAGACACTAGCGGTCTGCACCTCTACCGTGTACGCCCTAGTCACTCTTTCAGTGGTAGCGGAGCAGTGATCCTGGAAGACCCAGGTGAGCTCCTTTCCTAGGCATAGACTTGCTAGTGGGCAAACGGCCATGGATTGGATTGACGACTGGGAAGAGCCTGATGCGGATGTGGCTTATGAGCCAGCAGCCTACGTGAATAGGCATGTGAGAAGAGAACCAGCAGCAATAGCAATGACAACACAGGTCACTACAAAGGTGCCCCCATCTTATGATGGAAAGACTTCATGGCTTTCCTATGAGGATGCCATAGACGATTGGTGTGATATCACCGAGCTGGAAGATGAGAAAAGAGGACCAGCATTGAGAACAGATTAGAAGGAGAAGCAGCTGTATACAAGCGTGTTTTAGACAGAGATGCATTGAAGGCAAATGATCCACCAGGAGCCGGCGTAGAATATTTCAAACGAGTACTACGACCATATTTCGTGAAAGGATCAACCAATGTATTCCTGTATAGGTTCATGCAATTCGTGCGCTTCAATCGAGGATCAGCTGACATGATGAAATGGATGACAAGATTCCAGATTTTACTCCAAAGGCTTATGAGCAGTTGGATGGACATGTTAGAACCAGTCACTCAAGCACATCCACAAGTCCTAGCTCAGATGCAGGCAGATGCAGCGTTGACTGGAGTAGCACCAACGGCGGAAAGGATTCAGGAAATCATGCAGACCATCAATGGCAACATGAGGACCTTTCATCAGAACGAATTTCCTCTAGGAGAAAATCTCATTGCCTTACTCATGCTGTCACTTGCAGATTTGTCTCAGGACCAGCGAAACACTTTGACTTCATTGATGACTCATCGTGGCAGGGTCCTGCAGCAATACACCACAACAGAGTTGAGGACAGTGTTCATCGAGATGTTCTGCACGACAAAGACTTCAGTAGACAATCCTTTGATGCAGCCGACAGGTGCTGGAGGTAGAAGATCATTTCTCGTACTAGAAGAAGGAGAACTCGATGGTACATTTGGCTATTGGGCCGAAGATGAAGAAGATGGAACTGAAGGATTTTTAGATGCCCTGGACGATGTCTTTTGGGTATATGATGATCAAAACTTCTCGTGGTTCCAAAGGAGATTCCAAGGAAGAAGAGCCAGAAAAGGCAAAGGAAAAGGAAGAAGAAAAGGAAAAGGTAAAGGAAGATCAGGCCGCAGATTCTTCAGACCTCGTGGAAAAGGAAAAGGAAAGAGACGAGGTAAAGGCCATTTTGCTGATGAGCAACAGACAACATATCCAGAAGAGTACTTTGAAGAGAATCCTTATGAGGACACTTGGGAGTCAAACCAAGTAGCATATGATGCCATTCTTGCCGAGGATATGAATGACTATCTTCAAGGAGAATATGATGATGCCAATGACTTCTGGCAACAGCTTGAAGAAGCATGGTTTTCCCACAAGGGAAAAGGAAAAGGCAAGAGAAAAGGCAAGAAAGGAAAAGGAAAAGATAAAGGAGATGGCAAACAAGATGCAAACTATGCAAATCCACAACAGCCACGTTCTTTACCTGCACCTTCAAGATCTTCACAAGCATCAGGAGGTCAACAAGGTTTCTTTGCACATTGTGTGACAGCAGCAGCTGAAGTCCATGACAGTGAGGTGGACTTGCTGTCAGGCATGATGACCTCATGTCAAGATGAAGCTGACTGCGCGGTCAACAATGGTGAGACGATCTTCAATGGCATGGGTGCCCCTGTGAGGTACTCTTTGTCAAAGGAGATGCTCACAAAGGCTCCTGATGGCTTTGCGCTTATGAGCGCTGAGGAAGAAGTGAAGGAGATGCAGGCCATTTCATTTTTGACTGAGAATCGCTTCCCGCCAACTATTGCAATCCTGGACATTGGATGCACTAGAGCTATGGGATCAAGGCGAGCAGTCGACCATTTTTGCAACTATGTCGACAATCACCCAGATTGTGGATTATGGTACTCTTTTGAGGCTACCAAGAGCAAGTTCTACTTTGCCAATTCCCAGAAGGCTTCTTGCTCTCAGAAACTGGTGATTTACATGTATGATCGCGCATGGACGATCCACCATACAGAGTTCGACATAGTGGAAGAAGGAGAAGTCCCTTTGCTTATGAGCTTGCCACAGATGAGGAACTTAGGCTTTGAACTCAGGCTGACACCTCACATGCTTATCTGACATCGGTGCCTCTTGGTATCAAATATTTGGAGTTGAAGGTTGCAGCCAGTACTCATCTTGTTTTGGACTTCCAAGATATTGCATGGTATCTGTCTGACGTGAATTTGCAGACTCGGCGCGAGAAGAGTTTTTACTCTCACTTCACTCACTATGAATATGGTCATATTTCTGTTGACCTCAATAGTGATGAAGATGTAGCTGAACATGCATATCCTGTGGTTGACTACTGGGAAGTAGATGTTCACAAGAGAGAACTGATACGTCACCACAAGGATTATAGAAAAATTCTTTTCCCAGCAACTAAGTCCTGTCCTGTAGACACTGACTTGCTGGAAGACTTGCGATTGACAATCATCAAGAAGAAGAAAGGTGGAGAAGAGATCAAGAAGCAAGATGATTGGCGCAAGGCAAATGGAAGGACCTACAAATTGGCTATGAATGGCGTGGTAGAACAATTTTTAAGTTCAAGCCAGATGCCAAAATTCCAGATCTAAAGATCAGGAAGGCTGGCATTGAGCACCGTGGCATTGGTGATCCCGATGCAGTGGTGCGCTCCTCCTCAGAGAAGGTTCCCATTGCAAAGGACAGGGAACCAGGCTTCTCGTCAGAGAAGGAAGGTGCACCAGCCAGTGCCGCGGAAAAGCCCGCGCCGCCAAAGTTTCGGTATACTTCCAAGGGTTTTGATCCATTTTGGAAAGGACACAAGTCAAAACCATCTGAGCCTCAGAATGATTTAAAGGGTGATGATCTTGAGGAGTATGCTCCCTCAGAACCACCTGAGAGGCCAGAAGGTGAACTTGTAGAAATTCCTAAAGCATCAAAAGGACCATCAAGTGATAAACATGAACCACTTGAACCAGGTGATGGCGCTCTTGAGCCTAGGCGGATTTCAATCCCATTACCTGGTAGTGAAGTTGTTGCAATGACACCGGCATATAGGAAGATGTTACAGAGACTGGAGGACAAGGTAGAGCTTTATAAGCTTCATGTGAAGCACTACCATATGAGTCCTACTCAGTTTCGTAGACGTGTTTCTATGTTGAAGCTTCCTGACTCTGTTTTAGAGAAGTATGAATCGGTTGTCAGGAACTGCCGTGTTTGTAACACTTCAGTGGCACCTCCGCCACGAGCCAGAGTCTCCGGTATTAGAGCTTCATGTTTTGGTGATGTTGTTTTTGCTGATCATTGTGAGGTTGAACTTCACAAGAACAAGTATATCATTCTACTTGTTCTTGATGGTGCCACAAATCTTCTCTGGGCTACGGCACAGAAAGACCTCATAGATCAAACCACCATCCAAGCATTGAGGCAATGGTCTGATGAGAACAACTGTGTTCCAAAGGCCATCGTAGGAGACGAAGCCTTTTTCACCGATGCTTTTGTTGAATACTACAGGTTCCATGGTATACAACAATGTCCTTGTGGGCCAAGAACTCCTTGGCCGAACCGAGCAGAGACAGCTGTACGTTTATTCAAACGTATGTGGCATGTTATGAAGGTAAATCTGGATGACCCACGTTTTCGTGGTGTTACGGTCAGAGAAGTGGTCAAGAAGGTAGTTTGGGCAAGAAATTGTCAGTTGACTATCAGTGGATATTCACCAATAGAGATAGCAACTGGAAGACGTCCACCAGATCTTTTTGACCTTGAGACCGCAAGCCCTGAGCAATTGTCAGCTAATGCCGCCGCACAAGATCGTACAAATTTGGAACTACAACGTGTGGCTTTGAGAGCTCATCAAGAAGCACGACAAGCTCAGGACCTTCGAGCAGATCTTGCGAGAAGGACTATGCCAAGTGACGGTCCTTATCTCCAAGGAGAGAAGGTTTTTATTTGGACTCAGGATTCATCAAAGTTCAAGGATAAAGGACGTTGGGTTCGTGCCACAGTACTTGGACAAGAAGGAGCTATGGTCCAAGCCAACACTGGTAAGGCAGTGGTACGTGTGAATCAGTCGAAGGTTAGACGTGATCACGATGAGTGGCATGATGTTTCCATACCGGCATTAGACGATGAGAATCCGGAGAACTTACGTGAAGATCACGAACTGTATGTTGATGCCGAATTTGGAGAACAGTCCTTTTTCTTCTGTAATGATGATCATCCTGATGTTGTTGAGTTACTTCATGGAAACAGTGGATTATCTTGGTTCCTTTCAAAGAATGGTGTTAAAGTTGCATCTCCTATGGATTTCAAGGCAGGATACAACTTTTCCACGTGGAAGGGTCAAGATGGTATTTGGCAGCAACTGGAGAGATTGCAGCCCCACTGTATAGTGATCAACAACCCTTCTCCCAAACAGAACAGAGCTTCTATTTGGTTGCTATGTTGTAATGTGATTGAGTGGCAGTTGAGAAGGAAGAAACATGTGTTTGTGACTGTTCCCAAGGGAAACAAGTTTTGTCTGTTTTTGCAGAAGTTCATTTCTTCTTTGAAGAATCCGGTTTTCATTTTGATGTGGATATGAATTGTTTTTGTTATTGTCCTAAGGGAATTAGTTACGTGACAGTCTTCCATTCCTATGCATCCTGCCAAGGATGGAAAGGTATTGGTGACTGTTCATTTCAAGCTAAAACAGTACAAGCCACTAGAAGCAACCAGTACTTCAAGGATCCTGACTGGAAGAAGTTTCCGTTCTCATTTTTGGTTGAGATGAATCGTTTTCTTCCTTATAGTGAGACTTCCGACAAGCGTCAGAGTTTCCTTATTGAAGATCTTCTGGAGAACTTTGACTCTGGAAGTTTGTGTGGAACAGCTCTTTTGTTAGAGAGAGAAGCTCATCAGTCAATTTTGCTGAATTCCGTAAGAACGGAAGAGACGACGGAAATTCCGGTTCCACTTCGACACATACTACCACAAAGGTTCACTACTACTGAACTGATCAGAACCTTGAGGCAGGTAGATGCACTACCTCAGAGATCAGAGTTTGATGTGACAACATCCTCTGATTCTCGAATTGTGTCATTGATTCCAGGCCTGAAGGAGATTAGACGAAGAACCTTGCCACAGATGTATTTTGAGAGATGTAAGGTCTATCGTGTACTTTTGGTAGAGTGCATCCTCTCTTCAACTCTGAGGATGATGCAGTGTTGATTATGTGGAAGCCAGGAAAATACCATCAGGTTTTCTTTATGTTTGTGTCACAACTGTCTCCTCATCATGAACAGTTTTTGGTAGATCATTGGAGTATGATAGTTTACGAAGCAGAGACGACAGGCGCCGTGAAGCGCATTGTGACTCCTGATGAAGTAGCTCTAGAGGATCCAAAGGATCAACCTCCAGACTATGGACCACCGATGGATGATGATATGGCTTATGAGCCGATTCCCGTCTCGGGGGAACAGCAGTATTTTGATCCAGATGATGAAGATATGTATCCGCCTGGTGATGGACCGGGTGGCAACCCTGATGATCACCAGGGTGGACAACCTCCGGGACCACCTCCGACAGGTTCCGTAGCTGGTCCGAATCAGTTCGGAAATCCCGATGTTCCTTTGGAGCAACTCGGATATCCATCGAGCGATCCGGAAGAGGCAATGCCGGAGATTACGAGTGAATCCCGTCCGCCAGATGATCCGGGTCAACCACCGATAGGGTTTCCGAGTGATACGGATCCCGTTCATCCGTTCGTACCGTCGCCAGATTCGAACACGCCGGAGCCAGAACCATATGTTCCGGAGAATCGTGAACGTCACAGTAAGCACATGCGGAAGCTTTCTGTGGACTCAACTGATGCTTTGCCAAAGGCGAAGGTGAAGTTTCAGATAAAACGTTCTAAGGTTCAGTTACCGGGACATGACGAACCTATTCCGGCACCCCCGAAGTCAGTGCCAAGAAGTTTCTTTCCTGGACATTCGGAGAATCCGACAGCATCAAGTTCGAATCAGCCACAAGCAGCCGACATTCCCGTGCCTACGAGCACAGTCGAAGACGATGACAATGAGACGATTGATACGAATGAAACAGATTCCGAACCTATTTTTGATGAAGAAGATGTGAAAGGTTTTGAGAAGGATCCAGACAAGGATCTGGACGATGAGAAAAATCTTTTTGTTAGTTTTGACGATATGGATTTTTGTGTCTAGGTCCGAACCAAGCTCCTCCGAGTTTTAACTCGTATGATCCGAAAGGTTTTTCACAGTTCTGCCAGTATCTTGCGAAGACAATGGCTAAGAAGACGCCAAAGGCAGAGAGTGTGATCACTCCGGAAGTGCTACGGAAGTATGCGAAGGAGATCAAGCAAGCTAAACTAGAGGAGTTTCGCAGCTTTTTAGACTTACTGCGATGAAGTATCGAGACCGAAGAAAGCATAAGACCGATAACTATGTTACTGGTCGATGGGTCCTGACCATCAAGATTGACAAAGATGGTAACTTTAAGAAGTTTAAGGCCAGATGGGTCTGTCGAGGCTTCCAAGATGCCCAGAAATGGGACCTCCAAACGGACTCGCCAACCGCGACCAGGTATGGTTTTCGCGTAGCATGTCAGCATGCAGCCTCTTCTTTCTGGGACCTGTTACACATCGATTTGAAAACTGCCTTTCTTCAGGGGGAACTTTACGACCTCGAGCGACGCGTTATTCACGTTCAACTTCCGACCGACATCGGATTGCCTCCGTATCTTGTCGGATTGTGCACCCGTTCAGTGTACGGATTGAGTGATGCGCCTCGTCGCTGGTGGAATCGACTCGACAAGTTTTTGCACTCACTCGGATTAGTTCCGACTCGAGCCGATCGGTGCACGTACGTTTGCTACTCCGGATGTTTGAGGGTTCCTAAGGCTGTGAACTACTCATCAGAGGAGATGCCAGCCGAACCGGAACCGGTATCCTTCTACGTAGCAGGTGCGCCGCCAAACGAATTCCACGACACAGCGGAGGAAGTTCGTAGGTTTTTTCTCTGTGAAGAACGTCTGTTTTCGGTGTGTTACGGAAATAGGTCGGAGAAGACGGTGACGCGTAGCCTGCTTAAGGCAGAGGATGGAAAATGGACTCCTGTGGTAGATCAGGAACTCCAGAACTTCCTTGACTCTGTAGAGCACAAGGCAGGTTGGCACCAATATGCAAATGGCCATGCTCAAGTCGCTTATCGCGCTAAAGCTCTTCGCACTCCCGAACCTACGTATTCGCGTTCGCGCTTTTGTTTTCGGACTTCAATAGTTAAGCGTAAGGGTGTTTGGTGGCTTCTCGAGACAAACAAGGATATCAGAAACGAGAAGAATGCAGTGACGTTGGAGGAAGAAGCTGAAACGCTTGTCAGTCTTTTTCTTCCTGCAGAACATACGTATACTGTGACACAAACGCCTCAGCTTACACCTGAAGTTGTGGAAGAGTTGCTCGAGCATTTTATGGACCCTGTGCATGGCAGTAATTCTAAGAATAGGTCACCCATTGGTATGTGTTGTTTACATGTTGATGATCTTTTTGTGACAGGTAATGATATCTTTTTGAAACAGTTCAAGGATATTGTGAAGTCACAGTTTAAGATTGGACATGAGGACACTAATGACCTGATGTTTACTGGACAACGTGTTGCTTGGAAGATGCAAGAGAAGACCAAGAAGAAGGAGTACATCTCAGTAGAACAATCCCTTTGTGTTCAGGAATTGACTGAGATTATCATTCCAAAAGGTTTGAAGGATGAGGAAAAGTGTGACAAAGACATGCACACAGCCTTCAGATCACTTCTTGGCAGCATAAACTGGTTACAATCCAGAACACAATTCCAAGCATGCTACCAATTCTCGAGGTCAGCATCAGCATCAGCAGGACCTACAATAGGTGATTGCAAGGCCCTGAACAAGCTGTGCAAACAAATCGTGACTGACCCTATGGAGTTACGTTTTTGGCCACTGGAAGGTAGTCCACGGTTAATTGCTATGCCAGATGCCGCATTCAGGAACAACAGTGACAAATCCTCTCAACGTGCGATGGTTATTTTTATGGGTGAGCAAAGGAAGGCAAAACAGAAGAACACTAAAGGCTCACTTATTTTCTTTGAATCTTCCAAGATCAAGAGAACAACCCTGTCCACAACTGTTGCAGAGTTATATGCATTTATGAAGTGTTATGGCACTTGCCAAATGCTTAGAGGCTTGATCAAGGATATTACAGGCTACTCTACTGACATTCACATGCGCACTGATGCTAACAATCTTGTGACTACAGCTAGTACTACTCATGTTCCTGAGCAACAGGAGACTATTCATATGATCCAAATGCTTAGGAAGGAAGCATGCTCTGGTGCAATTGCTGACTTGTCACATATACGCACTCAGTGGTGTCTCGCTGACTGTCTTACTAAGAAGTCTGCTAGTCCACAAGCTTTGATAGATGCAGTACGCAGCGGTTGTTTAAAGGAAGTTGATGCACATCCACCTTTTAGATCTCTTATTGAACACAAGGCATATTTGCGTGGATGGCTTCCTACAGTATGCACACATGTTGACTTTTCGCATGATGTGTTTTATCTTGGAGATTCTTTGCACTGAGAGTGAGAGGAGAGAATTCAATGCATGTGTTTTTGTTTGAGAGAAATTTGAATTTCTTTCATGAATTTGTGCTTGCGGCTCAAATTAGCTTGGCAAGATCAGCACTTTTCTTTCGAAGACTATTGCCTTGCATCGTTGACTACCTGTCATTTCTACAACTTAGGACACTGGCCTCTGACCGGTGTACTTTGTATCAACAGAGATGACCGGTCAGGGAGCGTCCAATATGGTCAACATCTTTGAGTATGCTCGAAACTGGTCACAAAAGGTTCCTTGGGGACAACCTCAGAACTGGGCAAACCGTTTGAGACGCCCACGTACGCCAGTTGAGTTCCATAGGAACTCAGAGCAGGATGAATTGATCTTAACCGACATTCTTGCAATGTGTTTGGCACCTGAGAACCATACTAAGTTCAATTTTCGAGTACGGTGGTTCGCAGAGATTGCCAGATACGCTCTTGGCTATTTCACCCAAGAGGAAGAGGATGAATATGAGAGAAGTAGGCAGTTCGTGGCAACAAGAGTCGCGTGGAGGCAAAACGATTATGGGAAGATAGCCACGGGGCTCAACTATATGCTACGACATGATCGTTCTCTCGATAGGTTGATGGACAGTAGGGCAATGATAGAGCTTATGCCTCTGATCACAGAGGGAACTGCTCGAATGCCATCGCCTTTTCGTATTTATCCTAATACTTTCTTTGCTATATTGCATAGCGATGAGAAGCAAAGATTTCATTTGGTGATTCGCTTGGACAAGAATGTTTGGTACAACACAGGCAATCAATACGATATGCCCTTCTCCATGCGTTTGGGAGTGAACCAAGGGCATACAGGACTCATGCAAAACATCAGTCCAGAGAAGTTGAATCATAGATTGACTTCTATTGAGGCAAGATGTTTGGGACATGTTTTTCATGTTACCAGAAGGGAGAACTGGGCCAGCATTGAGAGGTATGGTTTGATGAGAGACCCTCAAAGTTGGAATAGAAGGAATAGAGGTGAAGGAAGAGATTATGTTCATTTTATGTACAGCAATCCACAAACTTCGCTTTACATTCCTTTAGGCCCAGGTACAGTGGTTCCAAGAGATTATGGACAGCCTTTGTATGTGAAGCTTAATGTGATTCTTTGGCTTCGGGCTGGACGTCCTCTGTACTTCAGCAACAATGGAGTGGTGCTTGCACATTGTGATGTGGAGCCCGAATACTTGGACATTAGTGTGGATGAACCACAACCACGAGATGCTCCAGAGCCAGCTAAGGAGTTGAGAAATCCTAAGTCCGCAGAGGAGATGATGGAGCTCATCAATAGTGAGAAGGTGCAACAAGAGAGAGTGCGAGCTTTGTTCACCAGATTATCTATTGACAAGCCATATGCCAGAGAACTTCTCAGGAGGATTCATGCCGAGGAGCCTGAGACAAAACAAGTTAAGAGGCATATGCTTTTGTGGTTGGACAATTTGGATTTAGGTGCTATCGCCCGTTTTGTCCAATATGAGAATCATCCTGAACGTGAGTACAATCGGTCACGATTGAGGTCACGTCAGTCGATGTCAGAAGGCCATTATCTTCAAGGATGGTCTTTGATTGCACCTAAGGAAATCGATGATCGTGATCCTTGGAGTATCTTAGGCTATAGTACTCCAAAGTTGATTGTCGATGGAGATGGTGTTACCTCAAGGTCCTTGTTTATGGTTCACCCATTAGTTTTGAGCAAGGATCAGGCAAAACTGGTGAAGGCTGATGAGGAAGTGCTTCGTTTTGATCACATTTGGACGGACATCACTTCGAAGAGCTCAACAGCCAGGACTTCTGGAGAACCTCAACAAGATGAAGAAGATGACTCTGCTCATGTTGCTGAGCGTGAGATGACATGGTTCATTCAGAATGTCAACAACCTGATTCTCAACCCATGGATGGTATATGACATTGGCATGGTATCAACTCCATGATCGTGTAGGAACACGTGTACTCCAGAGCACTGGAGAAGACGTGATCCTTGTGAGGGATTGGGACAGGTTGACAAGGCACCAGAGAGAATATTTTTGTAGAAGATACAAGTTGCTACGTCCAAGTGTTTATGGAACAGAGGAAGACCCCAAGACGTATGCACCGAGTTTTGAACCCGGAATTTCTCAGTGGATGGAGTTGGCACAAACTGGATACCAACAGTTTTTCTTCATCCGTGCTTGGGAGAATGGACGCCGCTGGGCTGAAATTCTGACAGACCATGGCATTGCTTCTGTAGAGCTTTCAAGCTTCTTGGATATGTGCAGAGATCCCAAATTGCTGGGTTGGAACTTTGGTATTCCAGAACCTTAGTGGGATAATTTTGGCAATACAGTGGAGGAAGCATTCAACAATCCCTTATTTGCCAAATTGCACTATCGCTTCAAGCAGGAGGAAGAGATTGGTCGTGTCATGCACCTTGTGTCAGAACTTGTTTGTGACTTTTTCATCAAGGTGCTTCCCAAGTGGGTTCTTGACCACTCGATCTTGTGGGAAGAGTTTATGATCTTGGATCCAGACACAAATCTCCCAGCTTACAAGACTTCAGAGGCCGCCTTACAAGCAGAAAGGAATCCAGAGAAGTATCATACACATTTTGCTATGAACTTCAAGAAATTCCGTTTTTCTGCAAGGATTGTGTGGTATTTGATTGACCGTGACAGGAATCATTTAGAGAGTTTTCTTCACAACTCCAACAGTAGATTTGTGCAACATGCATGCTATCAACTTCGTGAGTATGTTCAGGCGCGTGTTGCAGTTTCTGATCCCTTGTATGAGATGATCAAGAAGGAAGAGTTTGAACGCCAATACAATTCCAAGTTTTTGGAGGCGATTTCTTGCTCTCGTGTTGTAGTTGAGCCTGTAAGTTCAGGGACGTATGAGCCATCATCGAAGCTGAACTTAAAGGTACTACAAGACATCCTGAAGGGTATCTTCAAGATCCAGAAGGATGAGGAGCTTGCCAAGGAACGTGATGAAGAAGAAGAACAGGCAGCTCAAAACATCTCATACCTGTTGGCAGATGATATGGAGCTTGATTTTGATGATGATGATGTTCCAGTATGGCGCTCCATTGTCGACAAGTATAGAGGAGGTGATCAGGTGCTACAGGGAGAAGCTGTGAAGATTACTCACCTGTTCAGGGATCAAAAGGACAATGAGAAGGCGACAGAAGCTTTCAGTTCAGAGAGGACAGATTTTTATGAGACCTCAGGACCTCTTCCAAGAACCGAGGGAGAAAATCTTGTAGAGGACTTGCTCACCAAGGATGTTGCAGAACAAGCTTTTGAAGCAGGTGAAGAAGTTCCTCCTTATACAAGAGTCTCCACTATCGCTGGTGAAGTCTATACTGGAAGTAGGACACTTCTAGAAGATGAGAATATGGAAGAGGAAGTTCCTGAAGAAGATCCTGCAGTTGAACCTGGAAAGGAACAAGAAATATTTGATGAAGATGCAGGTGTTTTTCCTTCAGAGGAACTAAAGATGGAAGTGGACCAGGAGGAAGCCAAGGAAGAGTCAACACCACACTTTCTGTCAAGAGAGATAGGTGAGGACTCGACTGCATCGCACTTACCATCAGGTGAGATGGATGCTAACATTGATGATACTTCAGGTCAGCGGAAATCTAAGAAAAGCCGCCTGAATAAGATTCCTGATCCTCATTTTCATGAAGAAGTTCAGGATGATGCAACCATGGAAGAGAAGAAAGAGGCGGTGGAGAAAATAAAAGAGGTCAGAGAGGATGATGGAGAGAAGAAATTGGAGGCTGAAATCCAAGAATCTTTTCCATCTGAAGTAGTTGTTGAAAAGGATACAACAAAAGTTGACAATACCTATGAGTTGCACACTTCACCTTTAAAGTTGCTTGGAGAGCTTACAGGAGATCCAGGTATTGGCTTTTATCAACTATGCTTCAGGGAAACTCATGCAAGATTGCTGAATCATGTTTGTTTCAGAAAAGGTGAGATTTCCCATCCTCATTATCAGTCAAGGATCAACGAGAATGATTTTGTTCGATCCATTCGCAATATCTGTCCAGTACCTCCACCTGATTGTTATGAACATGAACCAGAGCATGATTTGAAGAGATTCTTCATCAATGATGACCGCATCATTTATTTGGATGGCAGGTATCAGGTCGATCCAAAGGCCCTTGAAAGGGCAGGTCATGCTCGAGAAGAATTGGAGGATACGAAAAAGGAACTCAAGAAGGAACTGGAATCATATGGTCCCAAGGGACCCAGTTGGGACTTTGTCACCTTCTATGAAGAGCTGTGCAGAAGGTTCCTCAAGGGAAGAATAGAAGAACCATATGGAACTAATTTATTGGCCAGCTCAGAGTCCTTGACATTTTTATCCTGGAACTATGGCAACATGGTTCGTGGTCAGAAGTACACCACACCAAGGTTTCTCCAAGGACTTGATAGTGCAATGAGGCCACGCAAACAGAGCGCCATGTCACTTCAGAATGAGCAATTTGAGAACAACCTTTTCTTCAACATGCTCTTCTTTTTACGTGCACATGTCGTGATTCTCCAGGAAGCTCATCTTCTTGTTCCTGCCAAGGAATTTATTGAGCAAAAGATTTGGACAGTGTGTTTCAATGATTGGGAGAATCTTGCAGTGATGGCTAGATTGGCACCAGGTGGATATGCCAAGATCATTGCTGGACATGACCAAGATCTTGGTCACTGCGAACAGCGTGATGTAACTTGGGCTATCTACGAGATCTGTTTTGGAGAAACAAGGCCTCGTCAAGATTTCAAGGATGCAGACTTTGAATTTGATGACTATGGTCCTGAGGACAAGCGTGTTCCACTTACTCGAGCGAACATGCATACCATCAGAGTCTGTAATTATCATGTTGATACACACCGTGCTGTGGATGCCCACCTACTGACAGGAGAACAGACAGCATTGATGCTTTACGAGTGTTTTGTCTATGAGGTGGACATCATTTCTGGTGATGCAAATAGTTTGGCCTACAGAATGTCTGGGTACAAAAGGCAGCCAATGGCTAACTACTATTACAGCACCATGCAGCATTGGATCCGCAGGTTTTCAGAAGCTCGTGTCAAAGCAGATCCTGGTATCAAAGCACCTATTCCCAGAACATTTTACAGTTCTACTTCACAGGTCCTCAAGAAGTGTGAAGTTCACTTTGATAAACTCTGGGAAGAATACTCTACTGTTGAAAAAGAAGAATACCAAGGATCACAGCTTGGCGATACATGTTTGTCTACCATTGTTGAATGGGGTCATTCAATGAGTGAAGAGGAATATGAAAATTACACAGTGAGCACGAAGGAGTTCATCTGTAATTTTTCAGAGAACTTTGCTATGATTGACACAGAGGTTATGTGCTCAAGGCCCACTGACGAGGACAGTCATGGTCCAATGTTTATTTCACTCAGACCAGCTTCCTTTTCATCTGGAGACAGAAGACAGTATCGCATGGGAGCAACGCTTCATGAGGCGAACGTGCGGAGGAAGGAGAGACAAAAGCAGAATAAAAGGAAAGGAAGGCCGCCAACTTCTGATCAAGCAACTTCATCGTTTGCAGCGGCATAATTCCTGAGCGAAGGCTGAGATTTAAATGATGGCTAGGAAGTGAAGAGACTTCCGGTTACAGTTGATACTTTGCTTCCAGGCTTGACTTTAAGTTGCCAGGCTGAAGTTTTAATAAATTCTGGTTTGCAATGAGGAGAAACTTTTTATCAAAGAAGATACTCCTGCATTCCAGGTTTATATGCTTTAGCATGTAGATAGGTATGGACAGTTTTACAGAACTGATGATATCTATCACCACCGCTCTTATGAAGTGACCTCTAATGGACAACCAGTCATGGTTGATGATTAAGTCATTTCATGATTTGCAATTGTAGTGCAAGATTTTTGTACATACATTTGCCGGTATCTCCTTCTTGTGTTTTGATGTGAATGTGAAAGAGAGTCCTTTTGATGCAGTTTATTTTGTCTGTGAATGAAAGCGGTCGAGACCACGTCACGAGAAGATTATTCCTCGGACCGTACGCTCCTTGCATTTTGCAAGGCATCTTAATTCATTGCAATTTGTGCGGTCTTGAATTTTTAGTTCTTTGTTACGCGAGTGTCGTTTGATTCTTTTATAGGTCTCTGTAGAGAAAAAGCCGCTTTCCCTTTTTAGTTTGATTTAGCTCAGGCCCTAAAGAGCTAGTGAGCGCCGGTACATGGTATCTTCGCCTGCGAAAAGTACAGTCTCCAGCCGAGGTACATTATCGTTTTGATTTTGTACTTGAGGTGAGTCAGCTATTGCTCCCTCACTGTATTTAGTAGCTATGAGATTACCTTCTCTGAAGTGTGAAACACACTGGATTAGGTAAGTACATGGCACCGTAGTTTTCTTTAAGTTGTCAGAGCTAGCTGGACTGTTTTAGCCTTGCAGTAGAAAAAGAGTATGCGACATACGCAATCAGCTAGAAGTGGACATGAATCTTGTGCCTTCTGAAAAGTAGAGCCTACCTGTACAGACAGGGTTCCACTCCAACAGCCGATATAGTGTGTCCATGCTTGACTGCTTCAAGGCTCAAAGAGCAAGAGGATAAGACTCTGCGCATAAAAGACACTAGCGGTCTGCACCTCTACCGTGTACGCCCTAGTCACTCTTTCACCCCCCCCCCTCCCTACCCCCAGGCCTCCGTTGCTATCCCACCCGCTACTCGGGAAACAGAAGGAAATCGCACTCAACACACTTGTGTGTTGGTGCCTTTCCTTCTGTTTCTCCTAGCTATTGCTAGCTACCCGGGCGGTTTAAGACGAATGTCCCGCTCGCCTTCTACTTTCGTTTAACTAAGTGGGCCTCGTAACTACCCTATTTTTCTTTCTTGCCCTCTTAGTCTGCTCTTTTTTCGTTGCTTTTTCTGTCCTTCTAAGGCTTTTTAGGTGTCTACTAGTTCTTCGTTGCGCCAACAATTTGGCGCTTTTTGTACAAATGTTCCCCTGGGAGTTAGGACGCTACTGGAGGCCCCTGGCCTTACTACTACTTTGACCGCGCCGAAAACGGCTCTGTGTGTGTGTCCACCCCTGGGCAAAAGGTTTTCGTCCACTGGTTCAACGGTAGGGGGTGTCTTGAAAAAGCGCCGAAGCCGGCGACTTGTGTGTGTCCACCCCTGGACAAAGGGTTTCCCTCGACCACTCCAATCAGGCAGGGGCGTGTGGCACTCTCGCCCTACCACACGCAACGAAGCTGTGGGCGAGAGTGGGAAGCAGGGCCCGATCAGCCCTGCGTACCTGCTTTTCTATCAAGCTGTGACTCCACTCTTCCTTTGGTTTGCTTCATGGTGTTTCCATTATACTTCCCCTAAACCCTCCTTTTGCCGCGTTGTCTTGCAGCTGAGCCGCGCCGACCGATCGTTCTGCAGACTGACCAACAACTTGTTGAAACACCTACAAGTCTTTCAGACTCTCCACCATGCAGTTCCATCACCTTCCTTCCCATCGGAGAAATTGAGTTTAACTGAAAACCAGTGTCAGAGTGTGACTTTAGTTGTTTTTTGTAGAGAGTTTCTTGCATTGTCAGCTCATGATTATGGACCCCCCAAAAAATTGCCGGATTGTTTCCTGCAATACCAACCGCCTTTAAACCAAAAGATATTTGGCACATGGTTAAACAGTGCCAGTGCATTGATTATATCATGAGGTTTTGCGTGTTTCGGGTACCTAAATCATTGGACCCTTCTTGTCATTTGATGTTTGCCCCCTTTCTTCACAACCTTCATTGTCCGTTTGCGGCTCCGGATCCCCCAAAGCCAACCCGAATCCCAGAACAACCCCCGAGAAGATTAGATCGACATGGTCTATACATATACCCAGACACTCCATGGGACTGCCATAAATGCCGCCCCATTGACCCCCAAAACCACCCCAATGTAGGCATATAGACATGGAGTGTCTGGGATATATACTGCATATATTAGATGTTTAAACTACATTAAACGCGTACTATCCAAAATGGTGGTTTTTCAAGCTCACAAAGAGCATCCCCCCACTCGTAACCCCCTAATGAAGTTGGTCCCTCCCACATCAGATTGAATTGGCGGTTGTTCCAGATGATTTGGGTGCCCGATTGTCTAGACCTTCTCGTGGGGTGTTGATTCATCATTGTTTGGACGGTGTGAGATATTCAGATGTTCACCCTTGGCTTGGGCTGATTGAACCCAATGACTACATTTTGCAAGTGAGTTGAAACCACCAACCACTTCTGAATTGACAACTATCGCTTGCACTTCACAATGCTGCTACATCCGATGTAGAAGACCACCTGGAGCAAGCGGCGCTTTTTTTAGCACCCGATTTGTAGATGTTGGAAAGCACATTCGGTCTCAGGTAGCACGGCAGGCTGTGAGTCCATGTGGCTGTGGGTGATGGAATCGGTCCATCCTGGTTTCGTACTACCTGGTATCGGTCGTGCTCGCGGCGCACATGGTCCACACCACGGATCCAGGTGGAACGCCCCATCCTCACGTCGAATGCCCCAGGTTACATGCTCTTCTTAGAGTGAGCGCCTGAGCACGTCGACGTCAGTCACTGGCGACACCTGCCGGGCGGCGTCGCAGACAGTTCGGACGGTGAGCAGGTGGTTCCTTTGCTTTTTTGGGTCAGCTGGGATTGTGCCAAGCTGCTTTGCATTGAAACGATTGGGCCATCAATTCGTTTGTGTTCGACTCACCCATGTGCCGAGGACACAAACTCAACCTTGAGAATTCCACGTGAGGTATAGCAGCTACTTGAGAAAGCAAGAGGTCTCTGAAGAGGAGAAAGAAGAGAGAAGGTGCGGCAGAGGTCTTTGCTTCGTCGTCTTCGGGTCATGAGTCGAACATGAACACTCAAAGCCATCGTACACTCCCACTCAGAGCCACATGGATGCGCAAAGAAACATATGTCCCCAGAGCCAATTGCTCTTCCCGGTGCCTACTTTCCACTTCCATATTAGTGGGTCAGAGTGTAAATGAACCTTGGGCATGTTGATCTGCAAGACACCGTGGTATGTCAAGTCTCGAAGCAGAATTCATTGCGTGGATGAGGATGCAGGCCATTCCAGGGTAAATGAAACTGGACCACTTGAGCTACTAGTTCACACACCAAAGAAATGTTCGACGCTCGACGCATCCTATTCACCCTTTAAGCGGACTATGATGTGGAAAACTACTTCTTGACCATGTTGATTTGCTTTCTGCAAAAGCAGCGTTTACAATGTACAAGAGGGGACCCACGCACCACGAAAAAGAAGAACATGACAGACTTGTTCTGGCTGCATAGCGGTCCAGGAACCAGGTCCAGGGGTGCGTCCGAGCGTCCAGGAAGCAGCTGGAGCCTCTTTTGAAACAATATGGCCTTGACAAAGAAGAGTCCATGCCTGAGACGCACCGATTCCTGCGGGTGGCTGTATGGCTATCGTGGCTAAGTGTATAGGTATCTATCTATAGCAGCTATAGCACCAATCTGTATGGCCCACCGAAACATCGAAAAATCCCGGATGATCCCGTCACATCTATATAAATCTTTGCGTCACATGCGTCACACGCATCACGTCAATAGCATCACCGGCATCACCGTTCGCATCCCAGTTCGCACCGGCTGTGCCCATTCGCCGCGTTCGCTCCGTCGACGCGTCGTTCCGGACCGAGCGAGCGAGCGCCGCGTCGCTTCTTAGCCGCCGCCGGGATTCGCGGTGTTCGACCACGATTCGACGAGGACCTGCGAATCCGGGATGATGGTCACCGACTTCGAACGTTTCGATGTGTTTGCAGGAGATATAGAATGATAAATAGATATATATAGATAAAAATTCGATCTGCTTGCTCCCCAGTCATCTGCCTGCTCCACCGTCCAACCAAACAGCCGTTGAGGTCGGACGAAAGCTCCTGGACCTGGCCCCTGGGCGCCAAGTTCGTGGGTGTCGCACTGTCCCGCTGTGGCACCGCGATCGGAAGCTCACGAAGAAACCGTTGGTCGGTGGTTTGATCTCAGACGGAGCGGTGATCGAACAGAGTCCATTTGATCATCGATGTTAGAAAGGTGAAAACAGTGATAAACAGAAGTCGGAAGAAAGGACAAACGGATGGACTTGGACATGTTCACATCAGTTATATGTCAACTCAGTTCTCCAAACTACCTGAGAACTGTTCTATAACTGCTTGGGACGAAGTTCGCGATGCGGTCGATTTGACGAAGCCTTCCCCGTGCTTCCCCCTTTCAGGTCCCCACGGTCGATCGGTCGTAACGGTCGAAGCTGCGAACGGTTGGAGGCCATCGCGGTCGTAGCAAGAAACTAGTAGCTAAGGGCATTACTACTAGTCGCAAGAAGCTACAGCAACAAACTCACTGGTTCTTTTTCTGCAAGGATGATCATGCTGTCCCTGCTGGCTCTCCTTGCAGCAGTGGCCTGGCGCCCGGGCGACCAGGAGGCGCTGTGTTTTGTAGGGTTTCCACCACCCAGACCACGCCATGAACAGAACACACTGAGAGAGAGACAGCTTCGGGTCCATCCTGCGAATACATGCATTCTCGACACTGAGGTCTATTACGCCATGTTTCGTGCTGAGGAGAAGGAACAGCTTCTTTGAGAGCCATTGGATGGCAGATGTAAGTTATTAAGTTATAATGATGCAGCTTATTTAGGCCCATTGTTCCGTGTCATTTACTGTACTAGTCGTCATGCAAGTCATGACGAGTACAAAGACCTTTGGCTAAGTTGGGATTCTTCTCTGGCAAAACATCCAAAGCTAATGCGAGCAGTCACCGGGTTGGGAAGAGCCCAATCCAGGTGCATGTTATGTCACTGAGGGCATGAACAGCCATTCAAAAAAGACGTTCAAAAGGATGGGACTGCTTGAAGGACACCAATCCTGACTGGTGCTTAGTAAGGAATGACGGAATTGTTCAGCCCCCCAATAAGGATTTGGACCCATTCTCTCATTCCCTTCTAAGCACCAGTCAGAATTTTGTTCCACATGTTGTTTTGAAATGGGCCAACATGCAACATGTTGCTCATGGCTGTTTCCCCCACGAAAACCCGTCATGGGTGAAGAGGGGGAGGTTGCCATTGAACAAGGCAAGGGTTCAAATCATGCAAAGTGCAACAGTAGCTGTCATGGCTACCAACTGGTGAGTATAGCATTTGGTCCTTCGATCGCGACTGACTTTTCATTGTCCTTCAATCGGTCTTTTGGTGGATCCGCACAAATCATTTCATCAAATCTGCTACCGCACTTCAGTGTCGGGTAGATCCCTGCTGGACTGGAACACAACCCTAACTTGAAGGACGTTGAACCAACTGACTAGGGCCAGCTTGTGGGTACCTGCATCGTCGCTGGTTTCCAGCGCTACCGGTTGGTCCAAGATCATGAGTTTGGCCGGAACACACCCACATCACCAAGCACCCGTTGGCTGGCAAATTCTTTTTGAAGGCTCCTGCAGAACTTGGGAACTGATCCCAGAACTTTTGTGAATAGACTAAGGAAGTCGCGCAACATAACAGATTCGAAAGTTATTGATAATTGAATTGTCAAAGGACTGCAACTGGCGGCATGTAGCTGCAAAGTAATCAATGGACATTGTTTTTCATGATTGCATCATCAGAGTCATCAGTCACAAATTCCAAACCAAGGAGTGCTGAGTTTGAGCATACCTTTCTGAAAGGCAATTTGAGTCAAGAGTCAAGACCGTTCAGGAGTGCTTCCTGGACATGCGAACGTCGCCATGCCGAGCCACGTGTTGGCCGCCAACCGTTTTGCGGCGCTGCGCTCGGACTCTGAAGAAGAGGGCGAAGATGGAGAAGCTAAGCCTAGGCGGAAAGTAAAGAAAGGCATCAAAAGAAAAGCTGGAAGCCTGGACTTTGCATCGGAAGATTTTCTTTGTCATGGAAGCTGTTTGTGTGTTGTTTTAAACCACCACACAGCTCTGGCGCTGTCAGGCTCGGACAGCACCTTTGAAGGGTACAAACTGTTTGGAGCACTTAAGGGCTGATGGCTCACGTATGACTACCATTGATGGAAGACTTCCCAAAGTCCATACCGTGGCTTTTATGGTCTCAGGTAACATGTCTTCCTCCAACAGCAATTAGGATCCGTGATCCGATGGTTACAGTATAATTACGTTTGTTCCAGCACATCCTCAAGGTGCCTACATGCCTGCCTAATTTGTCCGTAACGCCCCTTTGCAAGGTCTGGGTTGCTTTTGTGACTCATTGATTGGTCCCTTCTGGTGGTGACCTGTTTCCGCTTCTGTCAGCTACGCAGACAGGAAAGTTGAAGTCGAAACAAGAGGCTTTGACGCCCGAAGACCCGGTGCTTGGAGCAACAGACGCTGAAGTTCCTTAGCCAAGTTATTGGGTTTGATCTCTGTGGTTCAACTCCACGGCATGCTTCGGAATGCATGTTGAATGGACGACACAATCCCACAAATCATTCTTGTATGGAGCCAGCCTTCGAATTTTGCCACCCACCCTGAACTCTGAACCTCCATGAAGACCTCACATGCTCGAGCTCGCACATGGCCCACATAGGTGAATCTTTGGATCACCCAAGCATCAATGTTTGGCATCATGAACCCACATGTAGTTGTAGGCTCAATATGACAGAGAAACATCACACATGTGTTGAATATTGCTCAAGGGAACCGATGCGACGGGCCATACCTCGTATTCCTCAAGGTGCAGCGAAGGCCAGGAACGCCATGTCCAGTTCCAGTTCGGGCTGAGGAAGCCCAGGCTGGAGCTTTTTGGATCCCCTTTAGGCCCCATTTCTCTCCTTTTTTTGAGGGCCGTAGAAAGAACATCAGTGGCAACAAAATCAAGATCTCACCCAGACCTAACTCGCTCTTTGAAGAGTTTGTTTAAAGTGGGTTGTAGAATAGACATCGTTGTCGACTTCAATGTAGAGCTTCACCTCTCCCACCTCAGGCTGATGCAGCCGGAGCCTTTGACCCTTCGGCTGGTACCGCACAGCTGCGAAGGAAACGGAAGCGCCGGCCCAGTGCAACGGCAGAGAGGTTGTGCCTGGGCTTGGCTCGGTGCTCATCATCCTCAGACCGCCTTCATGCTCAATCCTGACCATTCGGTTGATAGATGTTGATAGCACTGTAAGTACTGTCATATTAAGAAAAACAAGGACACAGATTCCTGCGGATGTCAGGTGGTGCAAGGAGTGCAAGGAGAACTTGTCCAAGGTGACCCTTCAAAACAACCAATCCAGCAGTGGACAAAGATGTTTAAAACAAAAAAAGCGTGCCTTAAAGGTTATTAGGTCCATTGGGTGTTTGAAGCTACCGTGATCAACTTCAAGCACTCTCCTGTTCGTGTGTCAGCCGCATTTGAGGAGCGGTCACAAGCACTTCCGAAGTTTTTGGCCTGGCTATAGGGCCTGTAGGACCTGAGCCGTTCAAAGCTGATGTTTAGTGACTCTAAAAGCATCCACGACTTCTGGAATGCACCAAGACGCAAGGCATCTGGTTTTTCACATGAACTATGCATCGGAACGGTTTCTGCGTTTTTGGATGCACCGCTGTGGTGAGCCGCTTTGGACCCGCTTTGGACACTTCGGTGACTGGTCAAAGCCGCTTTCCAGGACCGCTTTCCCTACCACTGGACGAGCATCAAAACACGCCACTACGTCAGTCCTTGTAGACTCCATCAGTCCTTGTAGACTCCATCAGTCTTTGTAGACCGGTCCTGACTTGCTGAAAGTTAGATGATGGCTCAGTTGGTTGCTCCTATTGTGACTCAGGAGTTGTTGACCTCAACCGGAATCATTGGAGCTATAGATTCCATGAGCTATGTCAACTATCTTCGTAGCGAACACATGATCACTCCGCACGAATGCTCGGAACGCCTTGGCTACACCGCGGCGGAACCCGCCTCGCCGCGGCGGCGCCTGGGTGTTCCGAAGTCTCGGAACCCAGGCTTCACCCAGGAAGATTAACATGGAACCCGAACATGGAAGTCCATTTACAACCTGACGTGGTTTTCAGGTTCCAATGTGGGCCTCGAAACCAGGAAGTCAGCCCTGCAGGGCTGACTTCCAGGATCCCACTGCCTCCCGGGCTCTGGATCCAAGGTCGGAAGGAACTGCCACTGCTCGGTCGGAGATGACCGAGGTCGGATGTTTCGACGTGGGCAGATGGGTCACTGATGACCGCGGTGAGAGACGAATGGGTCACCGATGACGTGGGCAGACCGTGTTGAAACAAAGAACGGGAGCAAACGGGCATCAACCGCTTCACCTTGGTAGAAGCCAGTTGACTGTTGTTTGTCCACTGTCCTGAATAAAAGTAGGTCCGACCTGATTCTGGCAGGTAGAACCCCCATAGAAACGAGTTCCATGCGGGGGTCACACATTGATGTCTCAGCCCATCCAGACCCATCCAGACCCATCGGGTCGCGGAGGTTCGGTGAGAACCCCTTTCGTCTCCAAAGAAAATCAACATCACTACCCAACTCTAGAACTGGTTGATGCTCGTTGGAAGCTTGGGTGTCGTGCCCACCAGGAAGCCCGAGTGGACACCAAGCACGATCCAGGCTTTACGAACCGCCCGGCCTGGGGCGGAGGGGGGTCGGGAATGATTGAATTAGACATGACAGGGATGCATTGCAATTGCCTTTGGTGGTGTAAGTGTAGCTGGATCGTCGTCATATACTGTAATATAGTATAATATTTATAATATATGACCATTTATGCCAGAACTTCTTCCTGGCCTGTGGCCCTTTGACACTTCCCTGCCCGCAGGGACCCTGCTTCCACTGGGCGCCACCAAGACACTGCCCGGCGGTGTAGTCATCAAGGCCCCTCTCGTCCGTCGACGTCCAAACGGTGCAACGGACGGGGCCGCTGTCCGACAGACGACGCGTCGGAGACTGCTGGGCAGATTGAGAATTGGCAGCTCCGCGGACGGCGGACGAGTTCAACTATTAAGAGATCCAGTTAAGATGTCAGTTCTATGATAACTTATGATGTTCTGATTCATTCCATGGCTGCCCAAATTCCATCTATCTGGAGCATTTGATCAGACTTCTTCAACCTATCACTATCACCTATCTTCAACACCCAAACCACACAGGCCGACCCGCCCCGCCATAGCCCGCCATACATAGCCCCGCCCAGGTCCTGCGTGCAGCACCCTTCGGTGCCCCAGTGGCACTGAAAGGCTCCGAAGTGCGGCTCATCTACGAGGCGACCGGGCTGAGTTGACCGGGCGGTGCCGGAACCTGCATCGGTCGAGTTGACCTGCAGCTGGGGTCCCGGGTTTTGGTTTGGCTGTGAGGTGTAAGTGTAAAGCAACTAATTAAAGATGTCAGTGAAAGCAATCAATTTCTGCTCATATGTCGTTTTAATCCAGTTTTATCAATGTGTGTTTTTTTCTCCCACTTGAATTGTATAGGATTGATTCAATGTTGATCAGCAGCTGGGGCGAGCCAGGGTCTGGGAATCTTCTCTCCAATCCTAGGTCCTAGACTTGAAGCTCTTATTGGATTTGGTTCTCCTGGGTGTGAGTGTATCAATTGGAGAGACATCCTACAAGAAGAAACAGCAGAACGGCTGTCGAGTCGCTACCTCAAGGTGAAAAGGTAGCGACCTCATTCAGCGCCAATTTGTTGTTTTTCTTCGTTCTGACTGAGTCAGATCTCTTCTCACCGAGCCCGGGCCTTGCATCTCACCCACCCGAAGCAACGGAATGTCCGTCACATCGGCCGAGCTCTCGTCCACATGGCCACTGTTCACCGCTGCGCGAGCGACCCCAG
Organism: Porites rus; assembly: GCA_964035705.1. Lineage (NCBI taxonomy): Eukaryota > Metazoa > Cnidaria > Anthozoa > Scleractinia > Poritidae > Porites > Porites rus. The sequence continues at coordinate 71,339 of CAXIVM010001547.1, read as the reverse complement.
CCACCGCGTCAAGGGGCGATTGGCCAAGAACCAGCGGCGCTTTGACAATGGGGAGATTGACTTCTTGCTGGGCGATGTGGGCATCTTAGTTCGCGATGAAGACGGATGAGAGTGAAGACGGGCAGGTTTTTTTGGTGTTAGCAAGCCGAGAGAAGAATGGTCTTATCATGTGTTATCCCCTTAAATCCCCAAATATATATATATATATACTTTGGGAAACGGCAGACCTTTAATTCATGTTCTTTCCATTTCAATTGGAGAGCCCTTGACGGAGACTCACCTGGAAATGAGAGAAACATCATGTGGAATGACCTCTCATAGGTGACGAGGCCAGTCTTGACAACTTGTGAAGAGGCTATTCCGTCAGCTTAGAATGCAACATGCAAAAATAACAAATAAACATGTGGAGCAAGAACGCTACTAGGAGCAAAGGGCATCGCTACTAGGAGCGAAAGGACGCTACTAGAACCCACTTCCAGAAGTATCAGAAGTACTGGACGTGCGGCACAGGTTCATCAAAACCTCCACGACTCCAGGGTTCCAAGTACGTGGCAGGTGGCGAACCCAAATCTATCGCCAACTGAGCTTTTCCCCACAAAAATTGCGGTTGCCTGTCAAAGAAAATGGCTTGATTTCTGTCGAGAGGTCATGTTTGATGTCAGGCTGTCAGGTGTGTTTTTTCTAAGAGTGGCCAACACGCCCCAAGAATCAAAACTTACAAGTCAAGCTTCATTACTTTTTGAGCAGAAGAGGTCAGACCATTAAGCTGCAAGGTTTCCGGATGAGCTCTTGCAACAAAATCCATCTCAAACTGTGTGTTTGATCTTTCAATCCATGACTCATGTCCAAGCCTCTAAATCCTCTTGATACATGTTGATGCTCCCAGGTCCAAGTCTTTTCATTATGTTATAATATATTAATACAGCTTCTTCAAAGTGACCTTTTGAAGGTTCCTAAGTGACCCTTAGGAGGCTTAAGTGACCTCAAACCAGGTTATCAAAAGGTCACTTTGAAGAACCAGGATATATTATATGTATCTCAAAATCTGCGCAGATTCTCATGTTGTGCAGGGCACCATGCTACCGGGCTTCGTTCAAGGGGTCACTGGCATGGGTGTGGGCGAACGGCGCTTGATCCAAATCCCTTGGAAACTGGGCTACGGGCGCCTCGGCTGTGCGTCCGGATGGAGGCGCTGGGAGTGCAAGCTGAGTTCGAACATCGGTGGTCAAAGCTTTGACAAAAACACCATCACCACATGTGTGTTTTTGTTCTTTTAATCAAAGCATTACTGTAATTTTGCTTCAAGAGCACCCTAATTACAAGGGGGCGTAAGGGGACCAAAGATGTTTCGAGGATGTTTCCAGGATGCTTGCTTGGTTTGGGAGTATACCCTTGGATGACCACGTTTGTGGATTGCCTGGATCCACTGCCGACGTCTCCTCCCCACAGTTGACTACTGTACATCCCCAAATACCACGCCTCAGGGTACACAGACGGAAGGTAGTCGAGACTGATAGTTCCCGAAAGCTGAAAGAGGTTCCCAGGTGAAACGATGCCGTTCACACCGAAACGAGATTCGCTGAACCGCCATCACGATGCCACCACTTTAACACCAGGGGTTTCATGGACCTTTCGATCAATGGCCAGCTTTGGGGAACCCAAAACTCTGGTCCATGGCCCTCGCCCGCCGGTCCTCGACGTCGATCTTCTGCGCCAACCGGGCTGCCCAACTCGCGGTGGCGTCGCTTGGCCTTCCCAGTTCCGGCCTGGCCATCGCGACAGAACCGAGTTCCGAGCGCCCAACTCTTCCCAGTGAGGAAGAAGGGGAAGAAGCCGAAGATCCCTCCCATGAGCGACTTGGACTTCGATGCCTCGCTCACCTTCTGCGGCATCGACTGGAAAGAGCGCTCCAAGAAGTCGGAGCGCCCGGTCCGGAGACGCCGGGACCCGGAGGGTTTTGGGCGCTCCTGGAGGTCCTGGGGTTTGGGAGGTTCGACTGGAGCAGTCATGGTGCTCTTCAATGCTTTTCACAGCCTTCATTGGAGAAGCAGAGGAGAAGTACCCCCACACAGTGACAGGGGGGAAACAGCGAATCATTCGGACTCATCAGATCCCTGCATGGCTGTGCTCACCCAGAATCTCTGTCCGTTCTTTTCGGGGTGAAAACGGCTGAGTCGGAGATTCCGACTCATTTTGACAGATTTTGACCAACTCATCTTGTATTCCAGGCTTCTGGGGATCTGATATTACAGGATATTCCAGGAATCTCTTTTTCACAACCCTGAACTCTGAACATTGATGGACGCAAAAAGAACATCTCAGAACATCTATACTACTTGTAGCACCGCCCAATGAATGGTTTGTAGACCCCTTGACCATGTCTTTTCCTTATTCAACATGATTTGTTTGACTGGTGCTAGTACATATAGCCTTATAGCGTTAGCCATTTCGCTTCCAACAAATCCCCTTCAGCAGTTTGAAGCTCTTGTTGCCACGCCCTTCCGTCAGGAGATGTCCAACAAGCGCCGGGAGGCAGCGAAGCGCCGTGGCAAAAAGCCCAGAGCAACCTGACGTGGAAAAAGAGAAACAATGCGACTGCGCCTGCGACTCGTTCTCGGCTGCCGCCAACCATGGACTGGACTGCAAAGTCTCGACGGCCGCGCGTTTGGCGCCTTTCTGTTTCTCCAGCGCGTTTGTGGTGTCCGCCACGCCGAGAATGGCACTGTGCAACCACTTCCCAGAGAGGGTCCGGATTCTCATCGACTCCCTCCTTTTCCGCAGACCAAGTGGCTGAGGAACTCTTTCTGCCTTCCCGGGCCGCCCAGCGCCAGCCACGTCTGTCTCGCTGGTCGGCTGGTCGGCTGGGTCCATCGGACCCTGGACCGACGTGGCATGTCGTGTCACTTCGAGTCTCCAGCATTGGCGACACGACCTTCGATTTGGCAACCCGACTCTGGTCGTGCCGTGACCACCGTCTCTTTGCGGCATGTCGTGGCATGTGTGTTTCAATGGCGAAAAACACGTCTCTTCGTTGGCACCCCTTCTGGTTGTATCAGGCGGCTTCGACGGATCTGTGTGTTTGGGAAGAAGCAAGTTCTCAACACGGTCTTTTTTTTGAAGCTCACCGCTGCCTTTGTGTTGCTGTATGTTGCTGTAATTTCTGGTTGTTTCATCATGGTTCATCTTCTATTTGCCACTCCAACATGGTTCTGGTTCTTCTTCTGGTTGTTTCTGGTTGTTTCATCATGGTTTTTGATCGAGAAAACGAGAAAACGAGGCCACTCCAACTCGAACGTCAGACCGCCGCCACGCGCCGCCACGCCGATGTTTTGGAGCGGTCCCTCCGCTGTGGTCCCTGCGCCCGGTGCTGTGAACGGAAGGTCTTCCTCCACTCCTTCTCAAAGGGCTCTTCAGCCTAAGTCCGTGCCGTGCTTGTTGGTCTTTTTGAGGTCTTGATCAGGTGAACCTCTTCTCACCAGCAGATGGAGTAGTTTTTCGTCTGAGTAGTTGGTGGTGAAGTGAGACTTTCGCAGCGAGGGAAGAGGTGATATTTTTATTGCCTGTGAACCGTAGGTGGTTCTCATAACGTTGGTAAAGCCGGTGTTTTCCTCACTTTTGCCTGCTCTGAACGTTCGATCCGCTCTACGGGTCGTTTGGTGTTCTTCTCCCCTGGTGAACGTGCGAACGTGCCCTGGTGAACGTGCGAACGTGCCGCTGGTGAGCTGGTGAGCTGCTGAAAACCGGTCTGGAGGTGATACGAGATATGGAGACCATGCGAGCAACATGAAACCATTCGGCCAAGCAAAAAGAACGGTATCCTTTGCCCTGGGAGTCCAAGGGTATCCGAAAAACTGGCCAAAGAACATGTATACCATTGGGTGGCTGTGAGGCCAAAAGAAAGTAACGAATTCTTGTAAGATTGAATGGATTTTGTGATATTTTGTGCATGGAAACAATATGAAGCAACAATATATTCGAGGTGGAGAGTTGCAATATGAAGCTTGCCGCCTTGTTGTGCTGAAAGCCGCTTTCCCTGTGCGAAATCGCTGGAAAACGAAGCGGATCCCCATACCTGGACGCAACAAAGGCACAACTCGCTCCACTTGGCAGGACTTGGAACTTCAATTTCATTTGTTCGGCTCCTTTTTTCAAAGCGCAAGACTTCCACTCAGAAGATGTTCACGCGTTGTGAAGTGTTTCATGGGCATGGGCCACCATGATGTTTTCATATGTTTTCATGTGCAACATATTCTCCTTGCACATGAGCGTTTTGATCATGCCTACTTTGCCCGTGTCAATGGACCAATGAGTCTGCTGTGGAGATCTTCCCCGCTGGAAGACGAATGTTCTTAGTGGGACTCTGCAGCGACGGTTGCGCGAAGAGAAGCTCTAGAAGCCTCAGGTAAGTAAAATGGGCATGGCGAAACTAGGCCCCTTCTTGCTGACTGTTGGTCAATAAGACCCTTTTCATCCCTTTTCTGATAGAGTCAGAGGGAGGTTGTTAATCAACAGCTTCACATGTACTTTGTATGTTGTCAAATTATGTTCATTCTGACTGTTCCAGTTTGGTCGGACCTCTCCTTGCTTCCTCAGTGGATTTGCGATGTTTCCACATTCCCCGCTGCTGGTTCAGCAGGTCATGCGCCAGCTGTGGGCCATATGGGTCTGAGACCGAACCTGAACACCATGGGGTCCTCACCACGTCGCTTTGTAGAGGAAAAGAGTCGACACCTCGCAGGTCAGGTATCGCCAGGTGCCATGCCTTCTGGGTCGACCTTGTCCGGGTGTGGTTGCACCTACGACATCCGACTCACCATCTCTCTCGGTGCTACCTTGTCACCAGTGTTGATCCTTGGTGTCCAAATGTTTACATCCAAAAGCCATTCTTTTCTGGTGGGGCGATTTGCGGTTCACTGCGTGCCTACTGTAGGCAGACCTGTGGCACATGTATATTATGTAAGTAAGCAGACTCATTGTTACGTCACCACAGTGCAAGGCTATTGCCAACCCTTCTGTTTGCGTTCTTCTCAAGGCTGAACAACACAAAGAAGCTTGCCACTCATCGCCACCAGAACAAGCACTTTGCAAGACAACGCCAATAAATGAACCTGCTTAGCTCACCTCGATGTCGTAGCTCACGGCCGCCTCCTTGCTGCGTCGCAGATTAAGGAAGAAGAGAAACTCTTGCGCCCAGAGGGGTGATTGGTCGTCTAGATGCTGACAAGCGCACATGAACACCAATCAATCCAGACACAGACAGCATCGACCTGCGGCTTTCTGCCACCGCCGTCCTTCGCCGTCGCGACTCTCCGGTGGATCGGCCGTGTGGTGTCACGCATCACGACGGCACAGACGGCTGGCTTTCTCCTCCCCTTCACTCGCTTCATAAGGCTTCCGTTCTGCAGAGAACGCTCTGGCATTGCTTCTCCTTGGCGCACAACCTGCCACTGCTTGAGGGGAGGCATTGTGGCCGGCCTGCAATGACCACGCACACACGCCCGAAAGCCTTGTTTGGCACAGGCACCCCCTACCGTGCGTTCTACGTCGGCTTGCTCGACTCTTTTCGACATTTTGTTTCTTTTTATTTTGAATGGCGATCATTGCGGAATGTGGTGAGTATATAAAAACATGTTTAGTTTGTTTGTCATAATTCTTTTGACGCCGCCCCCTGGGTCTTGCAGAGTATGATGATGGGGGTTTGCCCATGCACCATGCACACGCACAGCGTCATCTATTCGGTCGCCCTCTGCGTGTGACACATCAGTGCCCTATGCATGACCCTTGCATTGCAAGAACGACACACAAAATCAAAAAGATAATGTAAAGAATACGGGTCGTGCCAAGCACCAAATCAAAAGCACACCTCAAAGGACATGCCGTTTCTCCGAGATGGTAGCGGAACCTATGATCTCCGCGATGAAGCTATGAGTAGGACAGGCCATGTGCGTGGCAGCGTTGCCTTCACTGCGCCTGGCAAAGTCAGAAGAAACACTTGATGAACAGAAGCCCCTAGTGGCGTTCTTGTTCCTAGTAGCGTCCTTGCTCCTTGTAGTAAGGCCAGGAGCCCTTAGTAGCTTTTTGCTCCTAGTAGCGATTCCAGGAGCCCCTAGTAGCTTCTTGCTCCTAGTAGCGATGCCAGGAGCCCCTAGTAGCTGCTGGGTACTAGTAAGAGATCACAGGGGAGGTCTCGGCCTGAAACAAGCATTGAAGGCAGCATGAGGTTGAAATTCGATGCCCTTGACCAATCATTCATCGGGTCCAAGAGCCCTCCAAGGGGGGCGTTGAGATGGGGAATGTGACGATGAACGCAGATGGAGCGGAGCAGGTGGTTTTGAGTCTTGTTGGGGACTTCATTGATGATGCATTGAAGCCCTGTGAAATTGCAGAGCAGAAGCCACAGATGCAAGAGACAATGGATAGCAAAAGTGGCTATGCTAATGAACCCTCACAAGGTGCCTGGGAGCTACCTTACTTGTACTAATTACAAAGTCGCATGTCGCAGTGCAGGCGGAGCCCCGCGCCGCCAACCTAGCATGGGGCCCGATCTACGCAATCCGCCTCCTCCGCCTAAGATGACTCAATCCAAGAGCCAGGCCCCACCCGAAGCAATCCATGGCGGAATAGAGAAACAAACGTGTCAGACAAAGACGCAAACCTTCACGCCCGGAGGTTCATCCAATATTTTGTCATTCACCAACTTCAGCCCACGCGGGAGCTAAAGCAGTTGCAATGTGTTTGAAACCTTTTACTCTTGCTTTGCCCCGTAACTGCCATGGGTCAAAACCACTCTTGGTGGAAAGAACTTGCGCGTGCATGCCACCGAGCGAGCACTGTGTGAATTACACGGCATAGACCCCAGATATCGGGTGTATAGTGTTTGAGGGAAAAAATGTCAATGTCTAATAGTTTTCGTTGCCCATGAGCGTCGCCAAGGGCATTGTCCAGCCCGCCAGGGATGACATCATGTCATGCCAGCGACGACGGCATTTGTCAGGACGGAGCCGATATCCGTTTCTGAAGGATTGATGCAGGTATGCATCGCTTGCTTTTGTGCACGACATCATGTCATGCCAGGGATGAAATCATGTCATGCCAGGGTGACATCATGTCATGCCAGCACGCCCGCACAAAACGCCGACCCGGCAGCGACAGCAGCAGCAGCAGCAGCACACGGAGGAGGCGCACTCTCAGATGCTCACTTTCTCACTCCCACCCTCACACCCCAATTCACACTCACACCCACTGCCACTTTCATTCACACTCGCACTCACACTCACACTCACACTCACGCACTCACCCTCCCTCTCACTTTCAGGTTCACCCACACGCACGCTCACCCACACTCACTCTCACCCTCACTCTCACTCACAGTCGCGCTCGTACACACACACACACACTTGAGAAGGTTGCTCCGTGGATATTGTCTTCAGGCAATTCGCGGTGAGCATTAGCCCTTTAAGTCTTTAAGTGAATACTTAGCACTTGACTTGCAAAACCGCGGGAATGAAAGGTCAGCGAATCTGAATGTTTGAACAGACGCATTAGCTCTTTAGAATATGTTAAAAACTTGTGCAGGTACGTTTTCACGGCAACATGGATGGGTCTTCGTTGGCCCGGGCCCCCTGCTGTTGCAAACTGTACAATGACAATGAAAGGAAGGAGAAATAGTAGAGAGCAATGCCCCTGGAAACGGGATTTGGCACACACAGAAAGCCGTAATCGGCGTTTTGTGGAGAACTCTGGCCACGTGCTTCCAGTTGGGTCGTGGTTTCTTGTTGAGTTTTTGCTCGGTGAGCTTCTCGTCATCGCTCGTATGACTGATGCTGATAACAGCAGAGGCAGTGCTGGTGTGACTGATTCTGATAGCAGTGCTGTTTGTGGAAAAAGGACTTGTGAGGATGTGGTTTGTTTAGGTGGTGCTGCTGGTAGCAGTGGCACTGCGCTGTGAACAGGGCTGAGGCTGGTGGGAGTATTGTTGGTGGAAAGTGTGCTTATGAGGGTGTGATTGTTTGGGTGTCGTTGCTGGTAGCCGTAGGGCGGCTTGTGGGAGCAGCACCGGTGTAACTGATGCTGGTAGCGGTGTTGGGTGTTGATTTACGCTTGTGAGGGTGTGACTTGTTTGGGTAGCGCTGGTGCGGGCAAAATCTGTGCCTGCGGTGTTTTGTCGTTGTCAATTTTGAGGCCCCGGGGTGTGAGCCACCGAGCCCCGGTGTTAGGCGCCCCTTGTTATGTAGCGCTGTTTGTGGGAAAAGTTCTGGTAGGACTGATGCTGGTAGCGGTGTGTTTTGCTGCGCTTGTGCTGGTGGGGGTGCGAATGGGTGCGACATGCTTGATCTTTGTGGAGAGTGGTGTTGGATTGGGTGGGTATGATGGCTGGGAACAGGGTTGGCTGTTGTGAATGTGGTTGAGGGAGGTTGCCGGTAGCAGCGCTGGTAGGACTGACGCTGATAGCAGTGTTGTTTGAGGAAGGTAGGCGCGGCTTGTTTTGGTAGGTGCTGATCGTAGCCAGTGTTGGTTGCTGTGTTGCTTGCGGAAAACTGGGTTTCTGAGGGTGTGACTTGTCCGCCGTTCTCTGGTAATAGTGCTGGCACAAATGAATTTTACTGCAGAGTTCACTGAAATTCGTACTGAAGTATACTGCAGAGTTCAACTGAATCAAAAACCATCACTTCCAAACTCACTTTCAATTTAAATTCTTTTCTTTTCAACGTTTCAAGATTTTCATTTTGATTAGAGTCTGTGTCTTGCTCACTCCTCCACTTTGCAGTCATACATACCAGATTTTCGAGATCGACACTGTCATACATATTTATATACACCACTTTGATTCGATTTGCAGGGCCGAGACTTTCAATACAGTGGTTGAACTACAATATTTACAGTCGATGATTCCCTTTGCATTCAATTGCCTACAATCAAGATACCACACCTTACAACAATACACCTACCCTCCACACATTGCTCACACTACAGCACAGCCAGCATCAGCGTTGCCCGAGCAGGAAAATTAAGTTGAAGGATGTCGAATGGATTTCAGAAAACTTCTGAAAAATTACTCCCTCGGTGAGGAATGAGAAGGTTCTCTCGGCAACAGCGCCCCGTAGGGATCACACAGCTTACCATGGTGGGAAGAAGCTGCGAAACACACTTGAGAAGGTTGCTCCGTGGAGCTTGTCTTCAGGCAATGCGCGGTGAGCATTAGCCCTTTAAGTGAATACTTCGCGCTTGACCTGCAAAACCGCAGGAATGAAAGGTCAGCGCAACTGAATGTTCGAACAAGCTCTTTAGAATATGTTTAAAAAATTGTGCAGGTACGTTTTCACGGCAACATGGATGGGTCTTCATTGGCCCATGCCATCCATGTGCCCGTGGGCCCCCCCTGCTGTTGCAAACTGTACACTGACAATGAAAGGAAGGAGAAATAGTAGAGAGTAGTGCCCCCTGAAAACGGGGTTTGGCACACACACACTCACCCATTCTCCTTCTCACCCTCGCCTACTCTCACCATCCCTCCCCCACATTCACGCTCACTCGCAGTCACACTCACTCTCATTGCATCAGCATGCATCAGCCCATATTTTTGCCGAGCCTTGTTTTTGTTTCCATCCTAACTGCGGGCCGTCCGCAGCCAAGTCGAATTTTCATTTTCGGCTGTACACAATCGTGTTTTTCCTATAAAATTCGGCTTGTGGGGGTGGCAGCGTTGTTTAATTGGTTGGTTTGTTTTGTGGATATAACATGTTGCGTGGCAGAGTTGTTTTCGCACGCACTGATTTCCATTCGGCCCCGGAACCGCCTCGGCGCAACACATTGAGACCCCATGCTGCGAGCAACCACATGCAACGTTAATATTTTCAACATTTTTCAACGACTATTCCCAACGCGCGTGACATCACAAACCATGCTGCACTCGCGCACAGCGCCTTGACCAGGGATGTTTTTCGACCACCGTCGTGCGTCAGGTCAGACAGCCTGCGCGCAATGATGCTTTGGCAGCGCGCCGGGTTTGGGAACTGCTCGTTCTAAACCTGTTTCAGTATTTGCTGTTTGGTGTCCACTCACTTGCGTTAATAAAAAATATATATATTTATAAACATGCCGCATGCCCTTGGGAGCTGCCCAAGCAAGGCACTGGAGAACCTCCCACAACCCCAGTTGATTTTAAGCAGTCTGCGCATTTACTTTGAGCAGTCCCCTCCCGCCTTGCGGATTCAGTGTGCACTCTACAGCACTTGCTTGCCGAGGGTGGTCAGCTCAAGGTCCTGATTGTGTATTTATGTGTTATCACACCAGCCTGCATGAAAATCGTGAAAGGACTGTGACTGAGTGTCCGTGAGCGATGCCGATGTCCTCCTGTCGTAATTGAAACAAACTATACAAACAATATAACAAATATAACCCTGCAAGTCCGAAGTGCAAGTTAAACGAGTACTTTTCAAAAACAAATTACGGGTACCTTTTATTTGTCGGAACCCAAGCCCTTTTATCCACGCGAGTTCAACATCACCCACTGATAGAACCTGCAAGAATGCACCCAATTGTTTAATTCATGCAAACACAACAACTGGCAGATAACGTCAAACATTGCAAATCACGAAAGCTAGCGAAGCTAGCTGGAGTTACTCTTGCGATAGCAAGGTTTCTTTCGACCGGGTGCAAATCCTAACCCCTGATTTTTCAGGTCGAAGACACCCCCCCCACCCCCCCCCCCTATGATAGAAAAACTGGTACTATGTGTCGTGGACCGTTTCTCAAACAAAAAAGAAAATATAGCTCAGCGTATACAGCCGTATACATTTCACAAATTGCAAACATTAACTAAATCACATTTTTAGTCTTTTATTTGTTTTACTTTTCCGAATTTATTTTTAAATATGTTGGGTTTACCGGAGGTTTGGAAACAATTAAAATTTTGTTTATTTACTTAATTTTATTTGTTTTATTTATTTGTAGTTATTTTGAATATTTTTAGTTATTTTGGGTTTACCGGACGTTCGGAAACAATTAAAATTCTAAATATTTTAGTTATTTTGATTATTTTTACTTATTTTGATTATAACTATTCTTAATTATTTTTCCCGGAGGTTTGGAAATAATTAAAATTTTAATTATTTCAATTATTTTAATTATTTTTAATTAGTTTTAATTATTTTTATTTTTAGGTTTACCGGAGGTTCGGAAACAATTGACATTTTAATTATTTTAATTATTTATTTTAATTAATTTAAATAGTTTCAATTATTTTTCCCGGAGGTTTGGAAATAGTTAAAATTCTAATTATTTTAATTATCTTAATTATTTTAATTACTTTTAATTACTTTTAATTATTTTTTGGTTTCCCGGAGGTTTGGAAATAATTAAAATTCCAATTATTTTAGTTATTTTTATTATTTTTAATTATTTTTTGGTTTCCCGGAGGTTTGGAAATAATTAAAATAATTAAAAATAATTAAAATAATTAAGACAATTAGAATTTTATTTATTTCCAAACCTCCGGGAAACCAAAAAATAATAAAAAATAAATAAAATAATTAAAATAATTAAAATAATTAGAATTTTAATTATTTCCAAACCTCCGGGAAACCAAAAAATGGTTAAAAATAATTAAAATAATTAGAATTTTAATTATTTCCAAACCTCCGGGAAACCAAAAAATAATTAAAATTAATTAAAATAGTTAAAATAGTTAAAATAATTAGAATTTTAATTATTTCCAAACCTCCGGGAAACCAAAAATAGTTAAAAATAAACAAAATAATTAAGATAATTAAAATAATTAGAATTTATCTATTTCCAAACCTCCGGGAAACCAAAAATAACTAAAAATAAATAATTAACATAATTAAAATAATTTGAATTTTAACTATTTCCAAACCTCCGGGAAAAATAACTAAAACAAAAAAATAATTAAAATAACTAATAATAAGTAAAATAACTAAACTTTTAATTGTTTCCGAACCTCCGGGAAAAATAACTAAAAATAATTAAGATAATTAAAAATATCTAAAATAAATAAAATTCAAATTGTTTCCGAACCTCCGGTAAACCCAAAAATAACTCAAAATAAATAAAATAACTAAACTAATTAAAATAATCAAAATTTTATTTATTTCCAAACCTCCGGGAAAAATAAATACACATAACAATAAAAATAAAAAATAATTAAAGTAAAATAGTTAAAATCTTAATTGTTTCCGAACCTCCGGGAAAAATATTTAAAATGATTACAATAGATTAAAAATAAATAGAATAGCTAAAAATAACTCAAATACTTAAAATAGCTAAAAATTTAATTGTTCCCGAACCTCCGGGAAACCCAAAATAAGTAAAACTATTCAAAATAGTTAAAATATTTAAAACCATTAGAAATTAGTAGTTAAAAGAATTAAGATTAGTAATTAAAAGAATTAACATAATTAGAAATTTAAATATTTCAAAACCTCCGGGAAACCTAAAATAAAGAAAAATAATTCAAATCTTAATTATTTCCAAACCTCCGGTAAACCCAAAATAACTAAACTATTTAAAATAGTTAGAGTTTTGTTTATTTCCAAACCTCTGGTAAACAATGGTAAACACAACATAATTGCACCTGCTGCGAAATCTGGACCAATACAAAGTGTTGCACTTGCCACGAAATGTACACTTTGAGGTTCACAGAGTGCTTCGCCTGCCACGAAACAAAGCTACGGTTCACTGCACCCGTCACGAAATCAGAGCGCCTCGAAGACCACCAACCATGTCCAAAGTGCTGCGCCTGCCACGAAATCTGCAGAACATGTACTCTGTGACGTGTGAAAAGGCATGACGTAGCTGAATATGTACGGCTAGGAATCCAACGCTGTGGTGGTCGCAACACTGAATACACGCGGTGGAAGATGGAGTATCGCAGAAACTGTGCGTTTTGCATCTGTTGAGCATGGCGTGTAGAGCTTGACTTGCGGTGCAGGAAGTCACTGCACAGCTTAACACGGAGCTAGGAAACATGTTGTAAGGCTGTGGTAGCTGAGCATTGAGGAGTATACGCGCAAGAGCAACCTTCCAGACATGATAGTGCGCAAAGGGTCTTTGCTCCATCCTGTATCTCAGGACTACGCACCTACGAGAATATGATTCTGGGCCTGACCCTCAGCGTACTCTGCTTGCAACCTGTCCACAGAGGTACCAACACCTTGCATTGCTTGCAACAATCCATGCTTGTTCCATAGATTCTGGCTCAAGAGTACACTCACAAATTGGAGCAGTTGACGCAGCAGCAGATTTTCCGAAATCTTTACGGCAACTTGGAGAAACATGCATGATCAGAGCTTCTGTACGTATCTTGCGAACGAGGTATGCCCTTGATCTTTGATCCTATCGGACCAAAGCAAGACGACACAGGGAACGTCGGCAGAGCTTTGCTCTTGCTGTGGGGCTGGCAGTGTCTCCTGCTCAGTGAAGATAAGTAGATAAAAGTTCAGAAGTTCTGCCAACTCTCATGTGCTTCGAGGTCGTAAGCGGTCTGGCGATTTTGAAGTGCTGTCAGGCCTAGGGATGGTTGCGGTACTGTATTATCGTTACTTTGCCTGCTCTCGATAAGACACCCGCGCCGTCTCACTGCAATCTGTTAGGCCCTGTCACAGATCTTGTCAGCGATGAACCTCACTCAGGCCTAGCCATCTCCGAATCATTCTATTTGACCCTTGTTCGTTTGACCCTCATTCGATTTCTTTGCAGGAGCTCTTCACTCCTTCTGGGCGCGAGGAGACCTGGAAAACTTGAATGGCTCCTGGTGTCAGTGGGTCGCACATAGGATGAGCTTGGCAATGACGAATAACGCAATGATAAACAATGTATACATTCCGATGCTAAGGTGACACTTTCATTGTGCCAATTCTTCACCGCTTGTGTAGTGCTGCAGACCAAAGCTCTCGCATTCATTGCCACTTGAACTACAGTATGAAAATTGCATTTACAATACATTTTTCAACAAGAGTCATGTGTGCGAGTTATCTGCAAGGCGACTACTTCATGAAGGAGATTGTCAACCGGTTGACTCACGTATGTGGACGAACTTGCGCAGATTGGTGGCGCTGTTTCTCGCCATATTAAGCCTTACCTGTTTTATTCAAGAAGTAGAAACTTGAGTATCCGGGATCAAGCACTTGAGTGATCACTGCAAGGGATGAATTGCGGCTTTGGAGTGAAGCATGTTCGACAAAGCCAATGCAAAGTGGTGAAACAAAAAGAATGTGATAAGCTGTGGTTGGACTCCTCCTGGTGTGGCTCGCTTGCATCCAATGGTGCATGTCATTGGGTTCACACTGTTAGTACAAAACATTGAAGCAACTGAGCAATTCGACCTAGGCGATGCATTGGTTTGGAAGATTACTGGCCGGATTCGCAGCACGGCTGATCTTCCTTCAGCGGAATACACTCCGAACTGGAAGCAGCTCCCACGCAAGCGATGGTATCGTCGGTCGGTTCAGGCTGGGTAAGTATTGGTATGAAACGAAGCACGAAAGCGCGAACAGACAATGATTCCAGGGGACCTGCTCCGAGACTACTAGCAGCCTCGTGGCCAGAGGCAGGACGGATTCTTTTTCCTGATTGCGGATTAGTCTTATCATTACGCGTGTTAGGAGCAAACCCAAGTGAAGAACTACAGTACCCCGCATGTGGCCTCAGACCTGTCTTTATGACTGGCGCTGTGTGTCTGTCTGGTGATGATGGAGAGCTAAGGAAGGAGGTGGCAGAAGACCACAAGACAGGCCGGAATTTAGAATATAGTGCAGCAACGTCCTTTTTGAAGCGGCGCCCAGACGTTGCAAAGGCTTAGATGAATGGTGTGACATGGTGGGAGATGTGATTCCGCTCAATGATCTGTGGTGTGTCCTGCTTGGCATAGAGATATATTGGACAACTACCCATGTATCATCTGATGAGAAGCTCTATTTAGCTAAGGCATTGCGGCATTACAGAAAAACACACGGATCACTGTGCTTAGGTGGGTACTTTGTTGATGCCATCGTGGCCCGACTGATGGAAGAGAAGGACGCTGGATTGGGTTTTTGCCACTTGATTGCAGCAGACATCTCTTTACTAGAACACACTCATAGAAGACTGAGGCTTATCCAAGAGGCAAAGACGTCGTTGGCGTGAAGAAAGCATTAGACGGTGGCGGGCCAGCAAAATGCGCTGGATGGAAGCCAGAAGGGATGAAGAAGAAAGCGAGATTCTGGAGCAATACGTTGCGATTGCCAGAGAAGAAGCCAGAAGTATGATTGAGAATTCAAGTCTCTCTCTTGCATTGGTGTGAGGTCAACATAGAGTCCGCATGGTCTCTATTTCTAAACCTACATTTGTATACCTTCATTGCTGTGAGGCTCTTCGGGCTTTTTGCGCCCCACTTCAGAAATCCGTCCGAAGACAACCATCTCTCGCTTTGAGTGTCTCGGCTGATGAGATCTGTGAATAGTCACTGAACTATGCTAGCGTTCTTCTCCCTTGCCTGAGGACAAAACAATTCCATCACGTATGCCTTGTTGATGTTCTCCGATGCCATGGATGGAAAGTTCCGTACGAAGAACATGGACCATTTTTCGCAGTAACAGACGGGAACCGCTTCCTGAACAAGTGGTCGCCCTTAACTCAGTTCAACATGATGTCACATCTTTTTCTGCTGCGTGTCAACACAGAAACTCAATGCTATGACCCATGCATCTTTCAGGAAGAAAGTGGTGTACATCGACCCCCAGTCACTCACCCACGAGGCCAAGAATGCTAAGTGCATTCTCTTCCAAGACCAGCACTTTGTGGCTTTGCGATTCTTGGATGGGCAATGGGAAATCAATTTTGAACGGTATACACATACCTGGGAAAAAGCTGATCTGTACCGTGGCCTTCAGCGTGGACATCCCTACTGTCAAGATGAGAAGGGCGTGTGGATTATCGATGTGGAAGAGGTCGATGCTGCCTATTACATTGCTTCCCAAGAAGATGTGTGCCACAACAGCAGAGGAAAAGATGAGTGCGGTGGCTCTATCTCTAACCACTCTGGCATGAAACGAAAGTGCGTCGAAGAGGATGAAGAAGAAGCGCAATTCCGCTCAACAAACATTCGGCACAATCGTCAAGTTGCTCTGAGATTGACATCTCTGCGAAAGCAGGGGGTGTTTGTGTGCCAAACTGTTGGAATGCAGCAACAGTCTCTGAAGTTCAAGACATTGGTCGGTACTGATCTAGAACAACTTCTTCCCCAAATTCTGATCCGAGGATCTGTCAACAGAAGCTTAATGCCTTTGAAGCCAAACGTCTGGCCTTCCAGTGTGCCGGTTCCACTGGATCATCTGAGCCAGTTACACAGGCACCCCAGAGATGAACGATTGACTTTCGACGCAGCAACTCACACCTATTTCTGGGACGGATCGAAGGTTCACATTTCGTGCACTGGGCTCATACATCGCTTCAGTCATGACTTTTGCGCAGACAAAGCAATTGAAGCAATGAGACGGTCCAACAACTGGCCACGGCCACAGTACATGAGGGGCTCCGTATCCCAGAAACTTATACTTGACCTCAGCAAACTTCCTTACGCGCATTTGTTTCTAGATCTCCTGGATGGACCTGGCAGATGCCAAACAAAGTTGTGCCAAGCGATTCAGAAGCTGATGGTTCACCACCCTGAAGACAGTAACTTGCTTTTGTCTCTTGCAATGAGCGACGAAGAAATTAAAGAGCAGTGGAAACAAACTGCTGAGATTGCATCATCACAGGGCACCTGGATGCACGCCAGCTTTGAGTGCTTGCTCAATGGTGGCTACATAGAGACAGAAGATCGTGAAGACATGGAGCATGTTCTGTTTTGGAAATTTGCTCGGACTTTGCTTTCTGCTGGCGCAAAGATCTTTCGGACAGAGTGGACGATCTACGCAAGCGAGGAGGACCTTGCTGGCTCCATCGACTTGGCAGCTAGAATGCCGGTCCCTTGGGTGATGCTTTCAGCCAACCCTTTGCAGTTCAGACACAGTTTCGTTTTACTTTTCTCACTTCTTTACATCTTTTGTGTTATTCCTTGCGCACGTCCAAGTGTAGACAGTGTTGACATTGTTTTTGTTTTGCCTGTCTGTGTGAGGACAACGCTCTGTATCTGTTCGACTGGAAGCGAACAAAGAATCTTCAGTTCAAATCCAACTCCTTTGGCAAGTCAATGCTGCCTCCATTGGCTCATGTGCCCGATGCAACACTATGGCACTACAGACTACAGCTCAATCTATATGCCTCCATCATCGAGAAATACTACAATGAGACTGTGGGTGCAATGTTTGTGGTTGGCTGTCACCCCGATAATGGCATGCACCCGTTCGTGGACGATGTTCCCCGCATGCGCGCTGAAGCTGATCTTCTTTTGAGAGCATCGCAAACAGATCGCCTTGGGGGGAGCAGTCCTGCACAGTGGACATTACAACAGAAGCATGTCTTTCCAAGGCCTTCACCTATTGATCCAGAAATGCAAGCCAGGATTTGGGCTCAGCTGAAGCAATTCCGTACGGAAGTAGAGCCTTCGTTTCCTACACTTGCAAAGTTTCCACATCTCTTTTGGATTCTACCAGTTCCTTTTGATCTGCAGCAGCCACGTGCGAATTGGATTGTTCAGATGAGGGCATATGGTTGTTTCCTGTCCATGATTCACAACGGTCAGTCACAACAGTTAGAGCTTGCCCTGATGGCGTACTACAGTCCAGAAATTGAGAGGAACTTTGGACTGCTAGAACTGGTTTCAACTCAAAAGGCTTCTGTCAGCAGACGTGACAGGCTGAAGAGGTTGATGGCTGCTTGGATGTGCTTGCACGTGCTGTCTGTACCAGTCCCAGGAAGTCATATCTTGCCACTCGCATCATCTACACCTCAATCCCGCTATTTGACAATGCTGGCAGTTGTTCCAAATGCGCCGCTCACCTCGAAAAAGAATAAGAATAAAAAACCCTGTATGCAAGGAGGGTATGATGCACTTGGCGGTGGCCAGTTCGATTCAGATGGATGCTCGTCTTCAAGAACTCTGTGTCTCATTTTCTTTCAGTTGTTAAAAAAGGTTAAGCTATTCTTGAAAGGTGTTTCTTTGCAGTTATTGTTTTGTCTGCTTCATACCTTAAGGAGAGAGCGGCATGCCTGCAATTGGTTGCGCTGATGACTCAGTAGACGTGGCCAGCCAGCGAAGCGGTCCACGCACTGCTGCGAAATCGAAAGCAGGTCCAAGCCAGAGAGTAGAAGACAGTGCCATGAGAATTGTCAAGGAAGAGGACAAAGAAGCTGACGACATTCCTCTAGAAGATGCTACTTTTGAGAGGCTGAAGCAAAGACGTCACATGAGGGGAGCCAACACGTCAGATGTAGATTTCGCGCACCTGTTCAACTCCTTGGCAAAAATGAACGACTGCTTCCAGCAAGAACCTGCAGAGGAGATCGATACGTCAGACACCATCTTGCACAAGGTTCGGCTATGGCAAGATTGTGTGCGCAAGACATTTGCGGATGGCTCTGACTACTTCATTCGCCTCGGGGTGGGTGTCTTGGCATTTGGGCGGGCCAGACAAGCAGACATCTTTCTGCGAGAGCACGCGTTGCTGTACTGGGTCGCCGAAGGCCACTCCACCCTGCGTTTCCACACAGGCGACTGCTACATGAAAACCCCAAGTGGTGCATTCCAACAGCACAGGGGCATACCCCCTGACCATGATCGCGTGCAAACTTTTCTTCTGCATGTGGAGGGCATTTTTCGGAAAATGCCCGTGCGAACACACCGGACTACTGCAGGACTGCTAGGCGCAATGAAAAACATTCTCCTTGACTATGACAACCAGGAGAATCAATTCTTGGCTGCGTGCGTGAATGCTTGCTTAACTTTTGAAGGGCAGCAGCGCAAAGAAAAGAATAGAGAAGAACATGCAGATGAAGAGCAAGAGGGTCC
Organism: Porites rus; assembly: GCA_964035705.1. Taxonomy (NCBI): domain Eukaryota; kingdom Metazoa; phylum Cnidaria; class Anthozoa; order Scleractinia; family Poritidae; genus Porites; species Porites rus. The sequence goes on along the minus strand of CAXIVM010001547.1, from coordinate 52,393 downwards.
GGGGCAACAAGGTCCACAAGGACCATGGAATGCAGCCACTGCGAAAACCATCATGGCAGTGAAAAAGCAGTTGTCATATGAGCTGTGCCAAGATAAGCTCCTACATTTTATGTCGGAATGGTGTGACACACCCAAGGAAGTGGAAGCTTCGTGTTGCTACGAAGACTGCGCGGTGAAATACGATGATGAGCTCCTACCTGCTCGACAAATTCAGCGTGAGCAGCTTGTGAACTGCTATTTGAGAATCCCTCATTCCATCAAGCAAACAGTGCCTGCCGACATTGTGGAAAGGCTTCGCAAGTTCTATTCACAGACGTTCTGGGGGAATATTGAAGCCTTCAAATGTGGACAGGCAGCGCAAGCCTTGGCCAAACGAGGTCTCAACGTTGTTCGGCTCTTTATTGGACTATCTAGTGGTGGGGTTGGACAATCTCTCTACTCCACTCATCTTCAAGCAATGTATGCTCACAATTTTGCTTTCTTTGATCCTGGCGTTTGGTTCCACGAAGATGAAATGAGGAAGCAAGTGGAACAATTGAATGGACGTTGCATTCTGACTGGGCAGGAGAGTCCGTCTGGCACTGGTCGCGCCTGGGCTAGAGTGTGGGTTTGTAATCTACTTGTTCTAGTTCTTCTGTTTGATGTGGCCATCGTTTGCTTAACTGAAACCGTTACTTTGTACACCCAAGGCAAGCTGAGAGAAGACCTATTCAAGAAATTCGTCAGTGGCGACGGCATCGCAGGACGAAAGCCCTATGGGTTCAGCACCAAGATGATTCACTGTGTGGGCTGGAAACGCCTAGAGGCAAATCGTATGTTCACTTTTGAAGATGTGGGCAAGAGAAATTTTAACGCAATTTTGAGAAGAGCGCTGGTTTGGAGAGCCAGAGCAAGGTTTGAAGATCCACAGGTTATCGCGTCCGCATATGCAGATATCCACAAGGACGGTGTCTTTCCGAAAGACCCAGATTTAGCGAGCTTCCTCACATCTTCGGCTGCTGTCGCTGCAGCGCTACAAATTCAGCATGCATTCGAGGCAGAGTACAGCAAGCAAGCTTGCATTGACATGATCGAGAACTATGTCACTTGGGGTGGAGATGGTGGCTTGACAGAGCAAACAATGAGGGAAGCGTGCAGGCTCCCGCCCAGAGATATCCGTGCTGCCAACACAAAGTTTTCTGCAGTCATCCACCTAGATGAAGTAGAGGATGATGAAGAAAAGGAACAAAAAGCTCAATGGTGCGCTGCACGAGAAGCTGTCATGGATGTGGCTTTCAGCAAAAAGAAAATTTTCTTCCCGGAAGCCTTGTTGACAAGCTTGAAAGCCAAGGGTGGCCCAAATGTTTCGAGAGAAGGCTTGCTTGACGGACTGCTGAACATGAAGTACTTGCAGAGGTTGCCTGGATCAAAGAAGGCGGACACCCGCTACATTCCTGTCTTGACTGCTGAGGTCTCTTTGTGTGACATTTTGCATCACCAGGATCGGATTTGTGAGCTTGAGTTGTCTGAAATGTATAACACCGACAAGTTCAGCAACTACCTCACCCAGCATCCTCACAGAGCAGCTAATTCAAAGATTTTGGCAGATGTCCTTCAAGCTTCTTCAGAAAGCAGAAGACCTAGAGCAGGCAGACCTTCACCAGAGGAGGTCAAGCAGAAGGAAGACATGCAAGCTCGCAGTCGCAAATTGCGGAGTGGTGAGACTCACGGAGAGGAGTTGCTAGAGGCACTAACAGAGCCAATCCAGAAGAAACGCAGGTTCTCGCAGAAAAAGCCTGAAGTCAAGACAGAAAATTCTGAAGATCACATTCTCATCCGCAAGGTGAACTACCAATACCCTGGCCCTTGCACTATCCGAACTCGCAAACAAGTGGTAGGTATCGGAGCTCAAAAACTCAGCAGAAGAGCGCAGGTGATGCTTTTGGATCAGACGCATGACCTGGACATCGAGAATTGTCTTTTCACTTTGCTTCCCCAACTGCTGGAGAAATTGAAATTGGATCCACCAATGCCACCGGATGCACTAGCAGCCTTTGCCCAGTGCAGGTCACAAAGGACTAAAGTTTGCGCAGATGTCTTGCAATTGCCCCTGCACGTGGGCAAAGAGCTGCTGGTATCTATTCTGTACGGCGGACATGTATCGGGCAAATTGGTGCGACATGACTTTGCGCAATCTTTGCAGCGAGCATCTATGTATTGCAAATGGGCTGCTGCTTCCAGCTTACCTGAGGAGTTTGCATCCTTCGTGGAGGACACTACAAAGAAAAACCCTGACAGCTCTGTTCTAGCTTATCTCTACATGGCCGCTGAAGACTACGTTCTGTCTCACTGGTGCGATCATCTTTTGACCTTTTCACCCACCCACTTGTCACTACACTTTGATGGTGTCCGCATATCACCTCTGCAGGGGATCTCCATTGAAGAAGTTTGCAAGCAAAGTGCATCCTACATTCTGGACAAGACTGGCTTCAAGGTCACAATCCGAGAGAAGAGACATGAGACTGTGAATGCCTTGATCAAGAAAGCTGCTGCGTGTGCGAAGAGGGCTCCCTTTCCCACAGATCATGTCTACTGTGTGCCAGGGAATTGTATTCCCCACGCTTTGGCCAGTTTGGGTGCCATTACGGAAGAGAAGGTGTCACTGTTGACAGAAGCATGCCCAGACAATGCATATATGCAACAGCGTGGATGTCGCACATATCTGCAATGTTCCAATATGTTCCACTGTTCCTTCTCGCCCGTCTTGTGCACTCAGTCTTTTGATTTTCGAGGAAACTTCCTCTTACATTCCGAAAATGGTGGCAGCCCACATTGCGTTGCTGTGAAGCAGGACGAGGAAGACAAGCTGATTGTTTTTGACACAGATGGTGTCTTCCACTTAGCAGTAGCTGACTTCGAGACAGCGTTGTTAGGTGGTGTGGATGCTGCCACGTGTGTTATTTTCAAACTTCAGGACGGCAAAAAGGATACAGATGTGGGTATGTCCGATTTTGAGAACCTCCTGGACTTAGCAGCAGGGAGTTCTGAATCAAATGAAGAATGCACTACAGACGATGCTCAGGACACAGCATTACTGCCAGAGGTGTCCGAAAAGAAGGGAAGCTTTGATTGGCTAGATGACACTGGACGTGTGATCACCGACCAGGTGTTGTTGAGTGATTTGCAAACGGAGGCGCAAAAGTTTATGGAAGCTGCCAAGGCTGGACAATTCCGAGCCGAACGCGGTGCTTTTCAATGCCCTGCGTGCCCCTTCCGGAAGTTCGACCGCTGCAAGCGTCTGGCTGTCCATCTTTCTCGGTATCATACAGCAAAGCGTCAGTTCTGTTGTTCCGGCACAAAGCAGATCAAAATCATTCTTGCTCTCCATGACTCAGACATGATTGCTGAAAAAAGGCAAGGGAACTACCTGAAGCGAAGCGCCACGCTGCTAAGAAGATCTATCAAGCCAATGCTTTCGCCGCAGAACAACGCCGTCGACAAGGAAATTCGGTTTCTATTGGATGCTTCAGGTCCAAGGGTAGTGCATCGGCAAGCGCTTCGCAGCGCGCGTCGAGTTGGCAATATGTACTACACACATTCCTTCGCTGAGCGGATCTTCCAAGAAATGCTCTTGAACCATGCCAAGGCGCGGGGAGATGAAAAAGGTTCAATGGTCGCACAGCATGTGCTATGAAGGTGAAAAACCCTTGTAGTGACTGCTCTAAGCACCCCTCAGGTGTCTGCCTTGGTACCTCGTTTTTTGCTTGACTCAGCAAAAGCTGGCAACAGCCTGGCGTCAATGCTGCCCACCCACACTGCGTGTTGGTGGCCTGTGGTTGAGGACGTATTCGCATCAGCAGCTTGCAAAAAACTCCGTCATCATCTCCTGGACCAAGCTGTTGCGCATGAGGAGTGCTCGTACCTGTCCATTGATGGAACATTCAAGGTATGCTTGCCATTGATGGGGCAGGGTCGGTTTTCAGACCCAAGAGCCTTACGCGACCAGCATCCTTTTCCGGCAAGTGACAGCTACACCCGTGTTCTCTCAGTGCGGGGAAGAAGCGGTGCAGTGCTTTGCCTGGAGCCATCTTGTGGAGAAGGCGCAGACCACATCAAAGCGTGTCTTCAAAAAAGCATTTCAGCGCCTGGACTTTTGCAAGTGAAACATATTGCAAGCGACAATCCTTCACCGAAGCTTTTTTCTGAGCTCAAATCGATCTGCGCAAACCTCAAGGCCTTGTCTTTAGACCCAACACATACGGCTATGCACTATGAGCAGGGGCTGGGAGGAAGAAAGTCTGCAGGTTCGAGCCTACTTCGGTCATTCATGGTGAAGTTCACCAACCACGACGAAGCAGTGACCCAAAACATTTGGGGACCATTCTTTGAAGGACAAGCTTGCGTGGCCCTATCTCGTGAGGAGCAAATGTTGCGACAACACATTCTGGACAGCTCCTTGGCAGTTGTCCGTTCCAAGCGGATACTGGCTTCTTGTGAAGAATTGAAGGTCTGGCCTACACGGATTCAGTTTGTGGAGGCACTGGCTGCACTTTCCTGTCTTCACAGAACCGACATGGGCCGGAAGATCGAAGGGACTAAAACTACGCTGGCGAAGCTCCTACACAATGTCACAAGTGCAGAGCAGCTGGAGTGGCTCTTCAACAACTTGAGGTACAGGCAATTCTTACCACATCGAGTTCGTCTGCTGCTGCCTTCAGGCACTACTGCCAACGAAGCACTCCATGCAGAAATCAACTCATGGTATCGACAGACTCAGCAGATGCACCGCAGCACATTGGTGCAAAAGCTGCAAATCCAGCAGCTGGGCAAACTATTGGCCCACAACATTGCTTTGCACAGCCCCACAGCAAAGCAGATGCCAAGCTCTCATGTCCTCTCACAGCGAGTTGGAAATCCTCTATGGTCAGCCAAAACCTGGCAGTCGGACATGGCGCAACAAGCATCAACCTTGCCATTGAAAGCTCGCAGAAAAACAGAGAAGGAGCTGGTGGCAGAAGCAGCTAAAAAGCGTCCAGCAGCAGCTCCAAGGCCGAAGGCGCGTGCGAAGCGCACGCCATTTACTTTGGAGCGCAAACCCGGTCTCCTAAGGAGCGGGGTGCGCAAAAGAAACTCGATGTGACAGGTGAAAAAGAATTGCGTAAACACTGCTTGCTGTGCTTGTGCAAACACAAACAACACTATCTTTGGACATTGGCACGCTGGATTAGACTTAACCCTTCTACACTCTGCGCGCTCAATACACAAGCAATTAGTATGTACTCTCAGCGATCAATATGTTGCTTTCTCCCGGCCCTACCTGCTTGCTTGCCTGGTATAGAGGGAACCTAATCTCTATGATTTGCTGGATAGTTTCTTGGCATCGCGCTCCGCATCTGGTTCTCCAGTTTCAAGTCCAGTTATGGAACTGGAGCAACAGCCTTGCTATTTAACGTCTGCGAAGTATTATTGTGCTCTTTTGCTGACAGGAAAAATGGGCGGGTGCTGGATGTTGCACTTAGAACCAAAGCAAATGTTGTCTTGAGAGCTCCCACGACTCATTGTACCTATTTTTCCATGCCTCGGGGGGGGGCCCCCCCCCCCCTTTCAACTCCACCCTAGCGCGCCTCGGGGTCAACCGTTCGAAAACACTGTAAATATCAGTGTTTTCAGCTCTTCCAGTCCTCAGCAGTGACCAAAAATCATGGAATTTACAGCGTTTTTTGTGGCTGTCCGGCAAAAAACACCGCAAAAACCGATGGTTTTTGATGCGCCTCGGTTAGAAAAATGACTAAAAAAAGACCAAAAGCCAGGAAAGATTTTGTCAGAAAGGGTTTTTGAGGTTTTTGGAGGCTTCAAAATTGCACAAAACTATGGTATTTACAGGGTTTTGTGCACCTTCCCGGCAGAAAACGCCGGTATTTACACGGTTTTCTGCGCTTTTCCAGCGCTCAACCGTGGTGCGCCTTTGGATCGACGGCTACAAAATACTGTAAATACCAGTGTTTTCAGCTCCTCCTGTCTTCAAGCGTGGCCTTAGACCTTGCCGCGGCTGTGGATCGACGGCAACGAAACCTCGTAAATACCAGTGTTTTTGAGCACGTCCTGTTTGCAAGCATGGCCTGCGGCCACGCAATTTAAAGGGTCGCCGCACGTCACTATGTAAATCCGAAGTTGCATTTGAGGAATATGTGACTCCTTTTGAAGGCACGTCAACCTGTATTGAAACCGCTAGACCGCTACAGCTTCTGGAGGTTTTGTCAAGCGTTTGTGCATTAGTTGTTCTTTCATCACGCTCACTCACTTCTCTTCAAACAAGTGGGGGGCCTCTCACCTCCTCCCGGATTACGCCTGATTCCCTGCTACCTTTCGTTCACCCCCCTCCTCTCTCAAGTACAGTCAAACCGACTGTGATGTTTGGCTCAAGGAGCGGGATCTAAAAAGGGGACGCTTGCGCTTCCGTGTTTTCACACAGATCCACGAGCTGTGGCGCGTGGGCACCCGCTGGGCAATGGTCGTGGCAGACGTGGCACTTGGTGAGCCTGGATTGCAGATTTGGTGGGCAGACGATAGCAGGCGAAGTGGAGCAGATTCGTGAGGCGCAGTCCGAGTGCCTGGAGTCTTGGACAAGCTGGGGCGCGGGTGGGGAGGATGCTCAACATGGAGAAGTCAAACCGAGAAAAAGTGGAGCAGAGCAATAGGGACAAAAGCAGCCCACTGATGATGAAGAAAAATGTACATCACTGCATGTCGACGACAGCTTCAGAATGAGACTGCAGGGCTTTGTGAAGACAAGAAGGAAGACAAAAGAAAAGGAAGAGACACAAGACGGACACAATGGCCAACAAGAAGGGAGACAAGAAGGGAGACAAAAGAAACGGGAGTCCCACACGTTGTGCAAGAAAAGAGGACGAAAAGACACTGGACACAAGTGAAGCACAAATATGCACTTGGCCACACGCAGTCAGCGGCGTCCCTCGTTGCTTGCCTGCTCATCCAGCAATTGAAGATGCTCTTGTGTCGAAAAGGCCAGAAGCAGTGTTAGTTCGAGCCTCATTGCTTCTGAGGAAGGGAAAGAAATGGAGCTGGCATGCAGGCCATTGGCGCACATGAAGAAGTTGGCTCAGACCTGATTCCTGAGGAGATGAGAGGAGCTCTTTGCTGGCTGTGGTGGAAATGAAGATGACAAACCGCCCAGGATGCAATGGCACGTGCCA